>JAQZBX010006344.1:0-53483 GCA_029593785.1 Cabassous unicinctus | reverse complement strand
AAAAAAAAAAAAAGAATTATACACTATGATCAAGTGGTATTCATCCTAGGTGTGCAAAGGAGGTTCAACATAAGAAAAATTAATAAATATACAATAATAAAATAAAGGGGAAAAAACACATGATCATATCAATGGATGCAGAAAAGGCATCTGACGAAATCCAGCCCCCTTATTCATAAAACACACAGAAAACTAGAAACAGAAGGAAACTTCTTCAACATGATAAAGGGCATATGTGATGGTTAGGTCAGTTCAGCCAGGAAATGGTGCCCAGTTGTCTGGTCAAGCAAGCACTGGGCTAACTGTAACACAAGGGCATTTCACGAATTTCAATCATTAATGAGTTGATTGCATAGATGGCTGGTTATACCTACAATCAACTGAGGAGATTGCCATCAGCAATGAGAGATGTCTCATCCACTCAGGTGAAGGCATTCAGAGAGAATTCCCATCTATACTTCAGACAGCCAGCATCTCCTGGGAACTTATCAAGGACCTTCATCAGAGCCCCTGGTTTTCAGCCTGCCCTACAGACTTTGGACTTGTGCATTCCCACATTTGCATGACACAATTTTATAAAATCTCATTATTTACAGATATCTCCTGTCAGTTCTGCTTCCATAGAGAACCATGGCTAATACAACTTGGTACCAGGAGTGGTTCTTGAGAAACAGAATCTTAAAAATGGGATTTCTGAATTGGTTCTGGGATTTTGCAATTGGCTCTCTATTCTGATTAGATTTAAGAGCACTAATGACACACTTTCCAATAACCAAAAGGCCACTGATGGTCCATGGCCTGACTTGGCAATAGAGATATGCAAAATATCACCACTGAATACGACTACTTCCATGCCTTTAAGAGGCAAGGATCTGGGTGAGAGTGTTTTTAACATCCTAACAGAGTTTTTTGGAGTTAAAAGATACAACGATATTGGGTAGCTGTTCCTAAATACACAGGGTACAGTTACTAAAGAAAGGGGTGAACTGAAGGCTTCAAATTTGCAGCTTAAGTGCTGCATGAAGGATATGAAAGTTTCTATGTGTGCTCTGAGAGAAAATCTTCTTTCGTACAGCCGCAGACCTGAGATCTCTGAAAAACGGACTCAGAGTCTCATTGCACGAGTTGCAGAGTTACAAAGGAAACTAAAATCTCAACCTTGCAGGCTGTCTGCTATTAATGTGAGGGCACAGATTAGAAAGGAGTGGAACCCTGAGGATTGGGATGGAGACATAGGGATTGATGATGATACTGGTGGGGACACTAAAACCCTAAATTCTGCTGAGACTCTGCCAGATAAACCTGTAATGGTCTGTCCTGTGGAGACCACCCAAAGTGAAATTTGCACCACCCAGTCTCCAGGTAGCCCCAAGGAGTCTACACCTCCTCCCTACCCTAAGGCGGGTACCACCCACTCTCAAGCTTGCACTGCCCAATCTCCAGCCTGCTGCAAGGAGTCTCCACCTCCCTGCCCTGCAGATATCATCACCCAACTTCCACCCTGCCCTGAGGAGTCTGACATCCAACCCCTGCCTGAAGAGATTAATCTTGTCTCACCAGATGAAACTGCAAGAGAATGCCTAGAGGTAATTAGCTTATAAAACACTTCTAATTATTCTCCTTAGCCACCCCCCACAACCCCTTTCTCTTCCCAACATATAAGTAGACTAAAATCCCAAGTCCCCAAAGGTGAAGTACAAAGCGTGACTCTGAGGAAGTACCCTATACTCTGTAAGAACTGGATGAGCTTTCCAATTTATATAGACAAGTCAGGGGAATAGGTATGGGAACGGATATTAAGGGTATGGTAAAATGGTGGACGGAATAAAGTTGGATTAGGCTGAATTTATTGACACAGGCCTACTAAGCAGAAATTCTGGATTCAATTTTGTAGTTCGAAGGGTTACACAGGACTCTTAACAGTTTGTTCAGGTGGCTGGCTGAAACATGGAACAAAATATGGCCTCCAGTGCCTGAGGTTGAGATGCCTGACTTACCCTGATATTCTATAGATTAGGGGATCCAAAGACTGAGAGAGACTGGAATGCTAGAATGGATTCACCATTTAAGACCTGCCTACCCAACCCAGGAATGTCCAGAGGACACACCTTTTACCAGGTCTGTGAGGAATAAATTTGTGAGGCTAAGTTCATCTTCCCTGAAGAGCTCTGTGGTTGCTCTTCTCTGTAGGTCAGATATTACTGTGGGAATTGCTGTCATGGAACTAAAATCCTTAAACACTATGGGGATGATTGGATCCCAGGCTGGTAGAATCCAAGTAGCAGCAGTTAATAACCAAAGACAAGGTGGATGTGGCTACCACAATGAAAAGCAGACTCAAAGGAGCCATCAAAAGAGTCTGAGTCCCAGAGCTATGGCATTGGCTAGTAGGTCACGCGGTAACTAGAAGTGAAATAGATGGGCAGTCTACTAAAATTCCTACTTGATCTGTGTAAGCAGAGGTCTAGGTCACATAAACAAAACCCTAACTTGAATTAGAGAAACAGAGGTTACGTATCCTTAATTCCCAGACTTACAGCAGTTTACAGACCCAGAGCCCCTTGAGTGAACGGAAGGATCCTGTTACACTGCCGAAAAGTTATACTGTTACTCTTCCTCCCAGCTTTCCCCAAAGAGACCTATGGCCTTTTACCAGAGTAACTGTGCACTGGGGAAAAGGAAAAGATCAAACATCTTGGGGATTATTAGACACTGGTTCAGAAATGACATTAATTCTAGGAGACCCAAAACGTCACTGTGGTCCACCAGTCAGAGTAGGGGCTTATGGAGGTAACGTGATTGATGGGAGTATTAGCTCAAGCCCATCTCACAGTGAGTAGAGTGGGTCCCTGGACCCATTCTGTGGTTATTTCCCTAGTTCGAAAGTGCATAATTGGAATAGACATACTCAGTAACTGGCAGAAACCCCATACTGGTTCACTGACTAGTCGAGTGAGGGCTATTATGGTAGAAAAGGCCACACGGAAGCCACTAGAACTGCCCCTACCTAGCAAAATAGTACAGCAAAAGCAATATTGGAATCCTGGAGGGATTGCAGAGATCAATGCCATCATCAAGGATCTGAAGGATGCAGGGGTGGCAATTCCCACCACATCCCCATTCAACTCTCCTATTTGGCCTGTGCAGAAAACAGATGGATCTTGGAGGCTGACGGTAGATTACTGTAAACTTAACCAGGTGGTGACTCCAACTGCAGCTTCTGTCCCAGAGGTGGTATCATTGCTTGAGCAAATCAACACATCCCCTAGTATGTGGTATGTAGCTATTGATCTGGCAAATGCTTTTTTCTCAATTGCCATTAGTAAGGACCACCAGAAAGTATGCTTTCAGCTGGCAATGCCAGCAATATACCTTCACTGTCCTGCCTCAGGGGTATATCAACCGTCCAGCCCTATGTTATAATATTGTCCACAGAGACCCTGATCCTCTCTCTCTCCCACAAGACATATTAGTCCATTATATTGATGGTATCATGTTGATAGGACCTAGTGAGCAAGAATTAGCAAAGACTAGACTTATTGGTAAGGCTTTTGTGTGAGAGAGGATGGGAGATAAATCCAACAAAAATACAGGGCCCTTCTACCTCAGTGAAATTTCTATGTGTCCAGTGGTGTGGGGCATGTCGAGATATCCCTTCTAAAGTGAAGGATAAGCTGTTGCATCTGGCCCCTCCTATGACCAAAAAAGAGGCACAATCCTTACTTGGTCTCTTCAGATTTTGAGACAACATATTCCTAATTTGGGTGTGCTACTATGGACCATTTACTGAGTGATGAGAAAAGCTGCTAGTTTTGAGTGGGGACTAGAACAAGAGGAGGCTCTGCACTTGGGCCATATGATCCAACGGTACTAGAAGTGTCAGTGGCAAATAGAGATGCCGTCTGAAGCCTTTGGCAGGCCCATATAAGAGAATAACAATGCAGACCCTTGGAATTTTGGAGCAAAGCCCTGCCATCCTCTGCAGATAACTACTCTTCTTTTGAAAAACAGCTTTTGGCCTGCTATTGGGCCTTAGTGGACACTGAACAGGTAACCATGGGCCACTAAGTTACCATGAGACCTGAGTTGCCTATCAGGAACTGGGTATTGTGTGACCCACAAAACCATAAAGTTGGGCGTGCACAGCAGCACCCCATCACAAAGTGGAAGTGGTATATTTGAGAAAGGGCTTGAGCAGGTCCTGAAGGCACAAGTAATTTACATGAGGAAGTGGCCCAAAATGCCCATGGGTCACCACTCCTGCCACATTACCTTTTCTTTCCCAGCCCACAGCTATGGCTTCCTGGGGAGTTCCTTACAATCAGTTGACTGAGGAAGAGAAAAGTCAGGCCTGATTTACAGATAGTTTTGCACAATACACAGGTACCACCCGAAAGTGGACAGCTACAGTACTGCAGCCCCTTTCTGGTACGTCCCTGAAGGACAATGGTGAGGGCAAATACTCCCAGTGGGCAGAACTTCAAGCAGTTATTGCACCTAGTTGTTCATTTTTCATAGAAGGAGAAATGGCTAGAGGTGCGTTTGTACACTGATTCATGGACTCTTGCCAATGGTTTGGCTGGATGGTCAGGGACTTGGAAGGAATATGATTGGAAAATTGGTGACAAAGAGGTCTGGGGAAGAGCTATGTTGATAGACCTTTCTGAGTGGCAAAAAACATGGAAATATTTGTGTCCCACGTGAATACTCACCAGAGGGTGACCTCAGCAGAGGAAGATTTTAATAATCAAGTGGATAAGATGACCCACTCTGTGGCTAACACTCAGCCTCTTTCCCAGACACGCCTGTCCTTGCCCAATGGGCTCATGAACAAAGTGGCCATGGAGGTAGGGATGGAGGTTATGCATGGGCTCAGCAACATGGACTTCCCTTCACCAAGGCCGACTTGACTATAGCCACTGCTGAGTGCCCAATCTGCCAGCAGCAGAGACCCACACGCAGCCCCTGATATGGCACCACTCCCCGAGGTGATCAGCCTGCCACCTGGTGGCAGGTTGATTACATTGGACCACTTCCATCACGGAAGGGGCAGCAATTTGTTTTAACTGGAATAGATACATACTCCGGATATGGGTTTGTGTTCCCTGCACGCATTGCTTCTTCCAAAACTACATCCATGGACTTACCTAATGTCTTATCCACCGCCATGGTATTTCATACAGCACTGCTTCTGACCAAGGAACCCACTTCACAGCAAATGATGTGTGGGAATGGGCAAATGCTCACGGAATACAGTGGTCTTACCATGTTCCCCATCATCCTAAAGCAGCTGGATTGATAGAACAGTGGAATGGCCCTTTGAAGACTCAATTACACCACCACCTAGGTGACAATGCCTTGTAGGCCTGGGGCAATGTTCTCCAGGAGGCTGTGTATGCTCTAAATCAGCTTCCACTCTATGGTGCTGTTTTTCCCATAGCCAGGATTCACAGGTCCAGGAATTAAGGGGTAGAAATGGCACTATTACCCCTAGTGATCCACTAGGAAAATTTTTGCTTCCTGTCCCTGCAATCTTAAACTCTACTGATCTACAGGTCTTAGTTCCAAAAGGAGGAGTGATACCACTAGGGAACACAACAATGATTCCACTAAACTATTAAGTTAAGACTGCCACCTGGCCACTTTGTACTTCCTCATGCCTCTGAATCAACAGGAAAAGAAGGGAATTACTGTACTGGTTGGGGTGATTCACCCTGACTACCAAGGGGAAACAGGACTTCATCTACATAATAGAGGTAAAGAAGAGTGTCTAGAGTACAGGACATCCCCTAGGGCATCTCTTAGTACTATCATGCCCTGTGATTAAAGTCAATGGAAAATTCCAACCACCCAATCTAAGCAGGACCAACAATGGCCCAGAAGCTTCAGGAATGAAAGTTTGTATCACCCCACCAGGCAAAGAACCATGGCCAGCTGAGGTGCTTGTTGAGGGTAAAGGGAACATGGAATGGGTAGTGGAAAAATATGAGTGGATAGTGATAAATACAAACTTCAACCACGTGACCAATTACAGAAACTAGGACTGTAATGCTCATGAATATCTCTTCCTTGTTTTGTTATGAGTATGTCTGTATATGTACATAAAATAAGTATCTTTGTCTTCTTCCCTAACCTTTCCCCTTATCATATGGCATTAAGTTGTATTAGGTTCATGTCGTAGTATTTAAGGTTGTCAAGTTTAAGAGTGAATAATACCCAAGGACTTGCACCCTATTCCAGAATGATTTAGTGCATTTCTGGTTGTACGTAAGACAGTTTTTGTTTTTATTTAGAGATTATATTAGTCAGTCAAAAGGGGTGCTGATGCAAATTACCAGAAATTTGTTGGCACTCATAAAAAAGGGTATTTCGGGTAGAAGCCCACAGTTACCAGGGCATAAAGCATAAGTTACTTCCCTCACCAAAGTTTATTGCCACATGTTGGAGCAAGATGGCTGCCGACGTCTGCGAGGGTTCAGGCTTCCTGCGTTCCTCTCTTCCCGGGGCTTGCTTGTCTCTGGGCTCAGCTCCTCTACTATCTCCACAAGACCAGCTGTAGACTATCAGGCGAACAGCTGTCTCTTTTCCCGGGGCCTCCTTTCCTTCCTCATGACAATGCTCCTTTGCGTGCTTACTTCCCCAGGCTCCAGCATTAAAACTCTGCATCAGAACTCCAACATCAAAACTCCAACTAACTCTGTCCTTTGCCATGTCTATTATCTTTGAGACCCTACACACCAAGGGGTAGGGCTCAAAGCCCTACTGACATGGCCCAATCAAAGCCATAATCATAATTTAATCATGCCCAGATAAAAAGACCAGTTTACAAGCATAATTCAGTATCTATTTTTGGAATCCATAACTATATCAAACTGCCAAACTGCTACAGAGACTAAGTATGGTTTAATGTGATGTGTATGGCTGCCAAATTGACAAGGGATGGACTGTGATGGTTAGGCTAATATGTCAACTTGGCTAGGTAATGATGCCCAGTTGCTTGGTCAAGCAATTGGGCTAATTGTAATACAAGGGCATTTCATGGATTCCAATCATCAGTAAATTGACCGCATAGATGGCTGGTTACATCTATAATCAGTTAAGGAGATAGCCGTCAGCAATGCGTGAAGTCTAATCCAATCAGGAGAAGACCTTAAAAGGGAAAGTGAGTTCAGTACCCAGAGAGAGAATTCCCATCTCTACATCAGACAGACAGCATCTCCTAGGAACTCATCAAGGACCTTCATCAGAGACCCTGGTTTGCAGCCTGCCCTGGGGAATTTAGACTTGTGTACCCCCATGGTCGTGTGAGACAATTTTATAAAATCTCATAGTATGTACAGATATCTCCTGTCAGTTCCCTTTCCCTAAAGAACCCTGACTAATATAGCATATATGAAAACCCATATTTTATATCATACTTAATGGTAAAAGACTGATTTCCCCCTAATATCAGGAATAAGATAAGGATGCCCACTTTTACCACCATTATTCAACACTGTACTGGAAGCTCTAGCCAGGGCAATTTGGCAAGAAAAAGAAATAACAGGCATCCAATTTGCAAAGGAGGAGTAAAATAACTTTCCTTATTTTTAAATGATATGATCCTATCCTCTATGGAGAAAATCCTAAAAAATCCACAACAAAGTTACTAGAACTAATAAATGAATTCAGCAAAAGGGCAAGGTACAAGATCAACACCCCAAAATCAGTAGTGTTTCTATATACTAGTAATGAACAATCGGAACAGGAAATCAAGAAAAGAATTTCATTTAAAATAGGAACTAAATGAATCAAATATCTAGGAATAAATCAAACCATGGATGTAAAGGACTTGTACACAGAAAACTATAAGATATTGATAAAAGAAATCAAAAGACCTGAATAAATGGAAGGGCATTCAGTGTTTGTGGATTGGAAGACTAAATACTGTTAAGATGTTAATTCTACCCAAAGCAATCTACAATTTCAATGCAAACCCAAACAAAATTTTAATAACCTTCTTTCCAAAAATGGAAAAGTCAATCATCACATTTATATGAATGGTTAAGGGCCCCAAATAGCCCAAACCATTTTGAAAAAGGACAAAGTTGGAAGAGTCACACTTCCCAATTTTAAAATGTGTTACACAGCTATAATAATCAAAACAGCATGGAACTGGCACAAGCGCAAACAGACTTATAGACCAATGGAATCAAACTGAGAGTTCACAAATAAACCCTGACATCTGTGGCCAATTGATTTTTGACAAGGCTGCCAAGTACACTCAGTGGAGAAAGAATAGACTTTTCAACAAATGGTGCTGGGAGTACTAGATATTCACATTCAAAAGAATGAAAGCGGACACCACACATAAAAATCAACTCAAAACGAATCAAAGAACTAAATATAAGCAGTAAAGCTATAACATTCCTGGAAGAAAACACAGGAAAGCATCTTTAGGACCTTGTGATATATAACAATTTCTTAGACCTTACACTCAAAGCACAAGCAACAAAAGAAAACACGTAAATGGGACCTAATCAAAAATAAAAACTGTGCATCAAAGGACTTACCATGAAAGTAAAAAGACAACCTGCAGAATAGGAGAAATATTTGGAAACCACATATCCAATAGGGTTTACTATCCAGAATATATAAAAAAATTATATAACAAAAAGACAACCCAATTAAAAAATGGGCAAAACACTTGAATAGACATTTCTCCAAAGAAGATATGTAAATGGCCAAATAAGCACATGAAAAGATGCCCAAGGTCATTGTGGTTTTGATTTACATTTCATTACTAGGGAAATGTAAATCAAAACCACAATGGCCATAATAAGACGGGCTATAATTAGTAGTATTTTGCTGATGCTCTTTCATAGTTTGTAAAAAATGTTTCACAATAATGGAAGATATTTGTGGTGGGGAGATGTATGCGAGCCTTGTATGATGCTATGCATGCTTGTTTTGTAAATACACAAAGTTAATATTTCAAAAAAACACAATGAGATACCATTTCACACCCATTAGAATGGCTACTATTAAAAAACAAAACAAACAAACAAAAAAAACACACGGAAAATAGGTGTTAGAGAGGATGTAGAGAAATAAGAACACCCATTCACTGTTGGCGGGAATGCTAAATAAATGATGCAGCCACTGTGGAAAACAGTTTGTTCCTCAGAAAGCTAAGCATAGAACTACCATATGACTCGGCAATCCCACTACTAGTATATACCCAAAAGAAGTGAAAGCAGGAACTCGAACAGAGATTTATACATTAATGGTCACGAAGCGTTATTCATAACTGCCAAAAGATGGAAGCGTCCATCAACCAATGAATGATTAAATGGTTAAATAAAGTGTGGTATATAAAAAAATAAAAAAGTGTGTAGTGTATATACACACATACACACACACACAATGGAATATTATTCAGCCGTAAAAGCAATGTATTCATCTGTTACAAGCAACAAGATGGATGAACCCTGAAGACATCATATTGCGTGAAATAAGCTAGACACAAATAGACAGATATTATATGATCTCACTGGTACTAATTAGAATAAGCACATTCATCAGAATCAGAAACTAGAAAACAAGTTTCCAGGGGTCAGGGTGAAGGTAGGGAATGGGGAGTTAATGTTTAATGGGCAGTTTTTGTTTGGAGTGATAGAAAGTTTTGGTAATGGATGGTGGTAATGGTAACACAAGTACACCACTGAATTATGTACTTAAATGTGGTTAAAAGGAGAAATTTTAATTTATGTGTTATGAGAATAAACATTTTTTAAAAACCATATGCCTGTACAACACAAACAATGAACTGTAATGTAAACTATGGACTAAAGTTAATAGTATAATTATAATAATATTGTTTCAGCAATTGTAACAAAGGTACCACACAAATGCAAAGCGTTAATAGAGAAAATTGGAGGGAGGGTTACATGGGAACATGGGAACTCTATCTTCTGCATAATTTTTCTGTAAAGCTACAAGTTCTCTGATAAAAAAACAAACAAACAGAAAAACCTGAAGGAGATTAATTTATTTATTTCACAAACAAGTAACTGAGGCCCAGCAATTAAAAAGCTTTCTGGGGGGCAGATGTGGCTCAAATGGTTGGGCGTCTGTCTTCCATATGGAGGGACCTGGGTTCAATCCCCAGGACCTCCCGGTAAAAAAATAAAAAAGCTTTCCGAAAGTGTATGTGGCTCAACAAGTTGGGCGCCCACCTACCACGAGGTCCTGGGTTCAGGTCCCAGTGACTCCTAAAGAAGAGGAGCAGATGCCCACACACGCCACAACGAGCTATAAACCTAAATGAATAGATGCTACAAGCCAGCAGACGCCACAGCCTGCAGGGAGCGGATGTGGCTCAGGCCTTTGGGCACTTGCCTCCCATGTGGGAGATTCCAGGTTCAGTTCCCGGTACCTCCCTGGAGAAGGTGAGCAGACAATGAGCAGAGAGACTAGAGAACTACCTGGGGGATAGGGAGGAAGGGAGGGAGGGAGGGAGGGAGGGAGGGAGGGAGGCTTTTTTTGAAAAAAGCTTTCCAGGAAGCAGATGTGGCTCAAGTGGTTGAGCACCTGCTTTCCACATGGGAGGTCCCAGGTTCGGTTCCCAGTGCCTCCCAAAAAAAGGGAGAAAATCAAACAAGCAAGCAATCAAACAAAAAACAACTTAAAGTAGCCAATGTGGCTCAGTGGTGATCACTGGCTTCCCACATACAAGGTCCTGGGTTCAATCCCCAGGCCCTGTACCGCAAAAAAAAAAAAAAAAAGCTTTCCACTAGGTCAAAACTCCCATTTCTTTGTTTCAAGAGCAGTAAGACCCCACTGAACTGAGTGCCATCAGCTGGGTGAAGAAGGAGGAATGCTGCGTTCCACCCCAGTGGTAAGAAGGCGGATTCTGCGTGCTACCATCACAGGTGACACGCAGCAGACTGAGGTTTCGGGGCAATGGAGCCAAGGGTACAAACTGAAATCTCAAGGATATCTTACACCCTCTATTCATCTGTAACAATCCCCTATATAAGTATCATCAGCCACATCTTGATACGGAAAGAAAAAAACTGTAAAGAACCTTATCGAATGCCTAATTTCTTAAGTCTATATCAGATAATGTCCACTGGCTACACTAAAGGCAAAATGTGAAACTATCTGACAAAAGCATATGTGAAGTACCTGTGAATGATAATTTAGTAAAATGCCCATTTGCGAATGCACATCTGTTTTACAGAAACCTAAACGTTACACTTACATTTTGAAGCTGACACAATTCCTGGAACATACACGTGGGCCCCCCGTAACACTGCATTACCACATTGCGCCCCAACAGTGACTTCACATGGATGTTTTTTAATATTCTTCCTAGGGATTTAAGACAAGAGAATTTTAACCAAGTAATATACCACCCAAGCTTGCCACCTTTCCAACGTTTCAACCTAAACCCTAAATCAATAACTCTTCAGACAACTATCCCAAGATAATGCCACTAAGAAGTGAGAAAAGAACATTGAAAAAAAAAAATACTTTTTTTTTTTTTTTAAAAAGGGATACTTAAGGAAAAAAAAAAAGAAAAAGGTCTATGTGGCAGTTTGAGATTTTATAAATCCCAAAATTTAAGTTACGTTTGTAAACTAATTTATTCCTCTGGGTAGCTCTGATGGCATTAAATTCGGCTGAGGGGCCTTTGATTAGATTACCTGTTAAGATTGCTGTAGAGCTTTTTATTGGACTATGTCAGTAAGGAGGGACTCTGGTTGAGTCCCTGCCCCCTTGCTGGGCCTGATAGTAATGGACACAGACAGACACAAGAAGAGAGAGCTCTGCCATTTTTGCTCCTGAAGAAAGGGGAAGGCTCAAACAGCTGAGGCCCCAGGGATGAGATGAGCCTGAGAGCTTACAGCTGAACTTGGGAAGAGAGCAGAAAAGCCCAGGCTGACATAGGAAGCCCTAAGAGACAAGCCCTATGCCAGCTTGCAGCTGAAATCAGGAAGAAAGCGGAGCAGCTGAGCCTGAGAGGGGACGGCCGGAGGGGAAGGAGAGGCCAGGCAGAGGTCATGGCCATCTTGCTTCAACACCTGGCAGCTGACTTTGGTGAGAAAGCATCTCTGATGGTGTCTCTTGTTTGGACTTTTCATGGCCTTGGAACTAAGCTTTTACCTCCAAATACATCCCCTTTATAAAAGCCAACAGATTTCTGGTACTTTGCATCAGCAGCCCTTTCGCAAACAAGAACAGTCCATTTGGTAATAACTAGCAAACAACTATAATCCCAGTGACCAAGAACACCTGCTTGGCACAGTGAAATTTGGATCAAACCTACTTCCTCAGCAGCTGTGGATGCCTCATTTGCTACTTAGAACTGAGAATAGGGTCTCAGTGGACCAAAGCAGAGTCCAGGCACATCCTGTATATGCCTATACAGAGTACAAGGCTTTAAGAGAACCTGGACCCTCAGTCGTGGCTCAAGCAGACAAGCCGCATTGTTTCCAGCAAACCCTTATAAAAACCCCAAGAAATACCTCAGGGAAGAGAAGACAAATAGCCATCAACTTTATTGCTGCTGACCTGAGTTAACTAAGCACAGATAAGCAAAAATTAAATCCTCAAGCAAAGTTATGTGCTAGAAGACTTCTGGAGAACCACCTTTACCTGCACTGCACAACAGGACCACGTGAGACTAAAGCACTTCTGAGAACACACACCTGAGGGGTTTCCAGGCACACCCTGTGCCCGTTGCCCCATCCTGTATCACTCTTGAGCAAACTGCAAAGTAGGATGCAGCTGCTTCCATTCAATGAGTGATAAGTACAAAGGCAGGACAAAAAAAAAAGTCTGAATAAGCAAAGACAGATAAAAAATATACAAAGGGGGAAAAATCTGAAATATCTCTCTATACTGTCAAAGAAACTAAAAAGAAAAAA
This sequence comes from Cabassous unicinctus, assembly GCA_029593785.1. Taxonomy (NCBI): domain Eukaryota; kingdom Metazoa; phylum Chordata; class Mammalia; order Cingulata; family Chlamyphoridae; genus Cabassous; species Cabassous unicinctus. The sequence goes on along the minus strand of JAQZBX010006344.1, from coordinate 40,569 downwards.
CTCAAAAAAGAGATACAAAGAACAAAAAGATAGAAAACAAGAAAAGTGGACTAGCAGAGCTCAGGAAATACAGGCTAATAAAACCTCTGAAATAACAATTAATTAGAAGCAGGAAGAAGTACTGATTGCCGAGACTCCTTAAGTATCCACCACGGGTCATGCACTATTCTAAACAGTTCCCACAGCAGCCCTATGCACAGAGACAACCTCTACCCCATTTTAGATAGGAAATGGAAAGCAAGGCACAGAGACATTAGACAACTTATGTACTTTGCTCCTGACAAGAGAACCACTTCTTGAAACCAAGGGAGACTTAAGAACAAAGCACAGAATGCAGAAGAAGATAGGTGGGAGTTCCTAAAAAGAAGATGCTGGCTGGGCAGCGTGCAGCACAGGCCAAGGCTGCTGCTCCTGGAAAGCCCTGCCTGCAGGTCAGGAGACTTGGCCGGCAGCCTGTTCCCTCTGCTGACATAAGACGTCCCCTACATGATACAAGTGTCCCACTGTGTCTCAACTGTGTGTGCTGAACACCTGCCTTCCTCCTGGAAGTCTGAAATTTGGGGATGTGCCAGGCAGAAGGTATCTTATCTAGAAGAATTCAAACCCAGTGTCAGAGAAATAGAATTGGAGGGTGGGATGGCAGATGTAAAAGGATTATTTTTATATTTAGGTACAATCCTAATTTTTCACAAGCTTGTCTTACTTTTATAAAGTACTAATTAAACTCTATCCTTTAACAAAATATAAAACACTGAAGCACAGGGAAAGGGTATTTAACAGAATGAGAAATGGCCAGATTTTGGACCTCAATAACTATTTTGTATCCTTGTAAGAAACATAACCAATGATTGTGATCTACTGTACTAACTGATTGGTTCAAAATTAAATAGGAGATGATGGAAATCAGAACAGTGATTTCCTGGTGGGGGAGGGGTGCAGGCTGGAAACGAGAGCAAGAGGATTTCCTGGGGTGGCAGAAACGCTCCAGGTGTTGACTGGGGTGGGTCTGGTCTCCAAGGCTGTATACATCTGACAAACCCAGCAACCTGTACAATCGGTCCATCTCACTGTATGGCAAATTCACCTTTAAAAACTAAAGAGAATGAGGAGCCTACAAAATCAGGTTTTAACTGCAAAAGTAATGCATGCCTACAGTAAAAAAGAAATAAAACAGAAACATTACAAGTGACAATCTCCTCCCCTTTTCTCCCAATCCAACCTCCTCAGTGTTTCATCTTCTAGATGTTTTCTGTATATAAATAACTATATATGCATACATTTTGTAATTGCTGAAAAATGGAATTATCTTTGCATGTTGCTCAGTAATCTGCTTTTTACACTTAACTGAGTGTGACCATGTCATAAGTACATACTTCTCCACTGAAGGTCCTTCCGCTGCATGGATAAAATGTAATTTACTGAACCCAGGCTCTACTGCTGAACCAGTAAATTACCTTAAAGCTTTAACAAAAATGACATTTTTACATTTATTATAACTCTTAGGAGTTTCACAAAAAATTTATACTACAATTAGGGATTTTTAAATGCTTCAGGAATAGAATTTCCATTTTAATATAAAAACTTACATTTCAATTTTCAAACTTATGCCTTCTAAATACATAAGTAACCAGAACAGAACATGTCACAAAATAATTTAACATTAATTGTTAAATCAATGAAAATTTTAGAAACACAGCAGCTATGAAAGTAGGAAATTTGTTGCTTTGTATTTTTGTTGTAGCTTGAAAAATAGTTTTAATTTAGCAATGGAACCTCCTAAGAAGTACAAGTAAAGAAAGAATGAAGCACCTCAGAAAAATCATGTTGTATTACTTTCAACATGTTTGGGCCCATTTCTTGTCTTTTTTGTAATATTTTCCATGATAGAGTATTAAGCCAGCATTTATGAATTTGCAAATACCTGTTTATAAGTTGCTAACAATGGAGAAACTTAGCATTATTACAAAACAATTAAAAAGACCCCATGACCAGTATTTACACAGAATATGATTTGGAAATGAAGTTGTTACCAACCTAGGTCCAAGCACAGGAATCAGGAGGACGTCCTGGAGGACTGGGTGCTGAAGAACAGGAACTCTGAGCCCATCCGGCTGCTGCTGGACAGACACACAAGGACAGGCGTCAGCTGCCATCAACACTAGGGTTTTTAACCTCACAGCTGCCCACAAGGTGGTTACATGAATGTCTCTGCACTGAGGAAACATACATGGAAGCAGCATGTTCAAGGAACACGATGCACACAGCCTACACTCAGGTGTTCTGAAGGACTGACAAACAGATGGACAGAGACAAAAAGAATGACATGGCAAATGCAGCAGAATGTTAAAACTGATGGATCTGGGTGTGGGGGTAGGAGGATGTTGGAGTTCTCTCTTTGGGGTTGTATTAGTTTTTAACAGTCCTGTAAGCGTGAAAGTATTTCAAAATTAAAAATTAAAAAATAAATATACTATTACAAAACAGTCAATACATTTGATCAGCTTTATTGATGGATCTTTTCAGTATCTTTCCTACCAGAGCATGCAGTTTGGTTTGGGATATTTTCACTATATTCCATGGCACACTCTAAGAATCAAAAAGATCTCAAAGCAACAATGTACTCTCTGTCATTTGATGCTGAAGTTTCCTGACTTCTTTTTTAGGCTTTTTTGCTGACTGCCTGACACTTCATAAGCACCAGTCATGTTTGCCTTGAGTGACTGACGTAAAAAGCAAGTATCCAATTTAGAATTACCTGTTTCACTCTTTGAAAAGAAGCTTCTCACTAGGTCACCACAGGCAGAGGTTACTTTGCGCATGACCAAGCGCTACCTGGTGCTCACATCCACCTGGAAGCCGCACCAGTGGGGTGAGGGGAGTCAGAGCAGAGCCTCTGGCAGAGGTTCAGGATCCAGCACCCCCTCTCGTGCTTGGCTGCCAGGCTGCAAACAGGGGAAGGGCCAGAGAGACACGGGAGCGAGAGCACAGGCTCAGGAGAGCCAGCTGTGCGCACGTCCTTGCCACCACGCCCAGGTCAGGAGCATCTGCAAATGCTTCCAACCAGGGCTCATTTCCTGGAACGCTACTGAAGGTGCAACAGCACATCACTGGTACAGGCAGCAGAAAAGCTGGCAGCTGCCCAGCAGGCCAGAGGCCTGGGACCCTGGGCCCCATCAGGGAGCCACATGCAGATATTTGAGAAAGGGTCCCCAAAGGGCTCAAAACAACATTTTCTCTATAACTTGATTCTAAGTGAACCCAAAATACATTACGTTCAACGTGTTCTTCATAAGGCTTTTCTGATGATGTTTGGTTGAAGCAGGCTACGAGCTATGGCCCGACCGGCGCAGCTGCCAGGCTCTGGGTCAGGAGCACTGGCATCTGGCTGGGTGGGCAGAGGCCAGCCTGGAGACAGGCCAGGAGCTCCAATGCTCAGACTGGCTGAGAGATAGACTGATTTCCAGCTCAGTGCCAACAACCTAATTTTCAACTGTTACATGAAAGAATGAAAATAACAGTACATATTTTGTATTGCCCTGTAGTATTCATACATTATCTAGAAAACTTGTTGACAAGGAGAGGAAAAAAGTACGTATTTAAGAAATATAGTTACAATTCCACCAAGCCTACATCTCTCCTGATTTCCGCTCTTCTAGACAAACATATCTAAGAGATAGCTAATTAGAAATCTGAAGAGCAAAACCCTCTCATTCAATCAAACCCCTCTCCCTCCCACTCTCTCACGTCTGATGGCCTTACAGAAGCCAGACTATGGGAAACACATCTTTCCAGGGAGAATTAAGGCAATAAATTTGCCATTTGTGTTTTATTTGTACTATTTGCTTTACACTGCAGAAATATTTTTTAGAGATCACACATTCTTAAGCCAAAGTATTCCTTCTCTCCTTTTCTATCAGGGACATATTAAGATGATACAGAAATAAAATTTCATAAAACCATACACATGCATGCCCTTCCTAACATCACAAATGATGGTTTCCCAAAATTGAGCATGCCCCTTGCTTCCTTGTTTGTTTAAACAGCTTTACTGTAGTATAATTTATATACTATATAATTCATTCATTTTAAGCGTACATCTCAATTATTTTTACTAAATTTAAAGAACTGTGCAACCATCACCACAATCCAGCTTTACATGGCCATCATCCCATGAGAATCCCTCCTGCCCATGCGCAGTCAATCCCATTCCCACCCCCTACCCCCCAAGTCCCAAGCAACCACTAATTGCACTCTGTCCTATAAATGTGCCTTTCCCAGGCATGTCATAAAAACGGCGCCACACACGTGGCCCTTTGTGCCTGGCTTCTCTCAGTTAATGTTCCTAAGATTCCCATGTTGTAGCAGGCACCAGCGGTTCACTGCTCTTTACTGATGAGCAGCAGCCTGCTGTGTGGACATACCACATGACACTGAGACCATCCATTCACCACTGGACAGACATTTGGATCATCAGCCCTTTTTGGCGACTATGAATAATGAGGCTATGAACATTTGCGTACAAGCATTTGTGTGGACATGCTTTCATCTCTTTAGGGTGGATGACAAGGAGTGGAACCACTGGGTCCCATGTTAAGCATAGGTTTACCTTTTGAAGAAACCACCAAGCTGTTTTCCAAACAGGCTGTACCACTTAACATCCCTACCTGCACATTTGAGAATTTCAGTCTGTCCACATCTTAGCCACCCAAACAAAATATCAAATGTTTAAATTTCAAAAGGTGGCCCAGAGGAATTTGGGGACAAAGCACCTATTCTTCTACCATTTAGGCCATCTTTTTAGGACACAAGCGAGCTCTGGAACATTGGAGAAAGAAAATCTATACCCAAAGCCTCCTCCAAGTCCCCTTCCTGCTAGGATCAAGACCACTCTGCTACCAATTTCCTCTCTAGTGCCTACAGCCCAAACTTCCCTGTCTAGTCTCCACCTTTAAGGAGAAGGGCTCAAAGCCAAGATATTCCCTCCATCCTAGTCTGCTCCCGGCTCACTGGACTAGGACACTAACACCCAGGTCCTAGGAATAACTGCTAGAAAATAATCTGGCTGTGCCTGAGTTACAAACACCTGTGATGGGCCTCTGTCCACTAGCTAATAGCACACATGTGTGACCATACACAGACAATAATTTTAGTTGCTTTCAATGAACTGCTTATATTTTATACTTAATGTCATTACTCTCAATAAGATTATCACTACCAATAAGTACAAATTAAATTTACTTTTCTCCAAGTCTTAATTATTATACTAAGTTTTGGTCTCATATATTCAGATACCATAGCTGGCTCTCAACTCATAATGTGGATTTCTACTCACGATTTCGAATTTGTAGAACTGTCCCTAAGGAGAGCATGACAAGCATGCCATAAACATACTGAGATTAAAGAAAAACATGAATCCATACCAGTGTTAGAAAAATATCTGAAGACTTCTGAATACCATTATCCAGAGTAAACCGCTAACAGTGGAAACACACAAATGTCAGCCCTTTAATCAGTTTGTCTTTTTTTTTTTTTTTTTAAGGAGGTACCAGGACCGAACCCGGGACCTCGTACATTGGAAGTAGGTGCTCAACCACTTGAGCTACATCCGCTCCCCTGCCTCTTACTTTAATTTAGATACAAATTAGGTAGAAATGGGTCTGCTGACATCAACCATAGTAACTTAAGAAACTTAATAACTACAACTGCAATTTATTAAGTAATTCTCAGACATCCATTTTCCTCCATCTTATGTTTCTTTGGAGGCAAATCTCAGTGCACAGAGTATGTAACAAAAAAATGAAAAGCTACTGAAAGCAAAAGAGTAAGACAATTTAAAAGACAACCCAAATGTTTTTCGCCTTGAAACTCATAAAATGTCATCCCATAATACAATGTTCACTTACATGAGTACTGGACCAAAATTATTTTACTGGTTGAACTAAAAAAGCTTTCTGTTGTTTTATTCTGAAAATATATCCTCTATATTGTTCTAATTTCCTGGTTTTATTAAGGATAGTATGGGAAGCGGGTGTGGCTCAATCGATAGAGCTCCCGTTTACCATATGGGAGGCCCCGGGTTCACTTCCCGGGGCCTCCTTGTGAGGGCAGGCCGGCCCGCGCGGCGCGGTGGGCTGATGCAGCAAGACCTCACAGCAAGGGGGAGATAAGCAGACACAGAAAAAGACACACAGCAAATGGACACAGCAAACACAAGCAGCAAGGGGGGGATAAATAAATAAATCTTTAAAAAAATCATAATAATAATAAGGATAGTAAGGGGCCTCCACATCCATTTTTATGTCAGTTATAAACAAAATCCTACAGATACTTGGCAAGTATCTCCCTGCCCTGGGGTTCATCTCAACTGTACCCTTCTGTGCTTATTGGTCATATGGGCTTTCAGGGTTAGAACAGATGTCTTCACATGTATTTTAGTGATTAAGTAAATGAGGGCCAGAGGGATTTGGTAACTTAGTCACTAAAAATGAACCAATTTGGAATCAGAAGTGCTAGGGCCAAGTTTTAGCAATACCACTTACTATGTAACCTTGAACAATTTAACATTCACAATCCTCGATTTCCTTACTCATAAAACTGAATAGTAATACATCACTGATAGAGTTTTAATGAGTATTTAAGAGATTGTAGAGCACCACATATGTGTAAAATGACAAAAAATTTGCACAAACCTTCTGAAGTTCATTGAGCAACAGATTTTTCACATGTTGTACTGAAGCTAGATATGTATTCACTCTGACAGTTGTGAATGATGGAGGGTGAGACAGCTGAGTTAACAGAGTTTCAAACTTCCTTTCTGCTTCTTGTTTACCTGAAGCAGTTATAACCTGAAAAGAACAGAACAGGTTAACATTTCAACTTCATTACATTAATTTAAAATATTAAGCAGAATGTGTTTATACATTTTGTTCCATCTAATGAAACATCTTTTCATTTTGCTGCATTTGTTCAGTATACTTGAGTTTAATTGTGGTAACTGTCACTTAACAAAACACCTGACATGAGAAGAGTAGAAAAACACTGCCTTAAATTAAAAAGTATTAATACTTTGAACATATTATTTTCTCCTGCACTTGGTCATATAAACTCAGGATTTTATTCTACTTATTTACAATACATTATTAACTGTTATATCACTGCTGTAGAGCTACTTACTCATATTCTGGAGCAAATTGGCTAACAGCCTTCTAAACACCAGGGTTTGGAAAATAAGTAATGCTGACACCATCATCCAAAGATTCCCCCAGAATATCAGCTTTTTAATATGGTGTTCTTTAATGTAATCAGATACAGTCCAAACAAAGCAGTTAGCAAAGATACCTGTCAGAAATGAAGGTTTAAAGACTCAAACAACCAAGTTCCCTTGTAATTAACCTAAGCTTTTTCAAGAGTCACACATGCCCCACTTTTTTTTTTTTTGTCATCCTCAACTCTACCCTGCCTTATAGAATCTCCAAGCTTCCTAATCGACCAGCCTAAAAGCATCAGTGCTTCTTAGAGCTTAGTCTGCTTTTATTAGAACTGAATACTCCTTGCCCTTCAATCAGTTTTACAAGGAACAATTTTTCTTTTCATAAATCATAGGGTTAGGGGGTTTGAGGAAGAGGTGTTGTCAAAGATATTTGGATCTTTTATAAAATTATTTTCATCATTTAAAAAATTTCTGGTTGCCCCATTTCTCTTAATATGCTCCTTATATTTCAAGTACCCTGATATCAAGAGAAGATAATTCTCTTTCCCCACTGTCTAGTCCCTCAGATATATTTAGGCCTTTAACATAACTTGGAAATAAAATGTAGAACTCAAATCTAAAGGCCATGGCTTCAGTAATATCTTCAAAAATAAATAATATTTGAGGGGCCTTATTTGAATGAAAGAAAACCAAAGATGGGGGGCGGGGGGGGAGAAAAAAAATTCACTCAGGACTTACATGCTTAGTACTGCCAGCAGCAAACAGAATTAACAGTTGTCGAGGAAGGACTTATGTGACAGGAACTATGACAGCTGCTTTCACTTATGTTAAATTCCCTAAAACAACCTTGAAAAGAAAGTATTTTTAAGCATTCCATTTTCACAGAAGAGGAACTCAAGGTTCCGTGTGAAGCAAATCAAGTTTGACATGCTGAATCTGTATCTTTTTTCATTACACCTGAGTACTCTGACTTCAGCTCTCAGCACGATTAAGCGATAGCAGTATCAACCTGGGTTAGTTACATAATTCCTTGGACTCTCTTTTCTCACCTGATAAATAGGGAGGAAAACTCTAACCAAAGAAGATCGCGACGATGAGATGTAAAGGTCTGCAAATCAGCTGGCACAGCCGGTGGCACTGAAGAGGCGGCCGGCAAGTTAGGCAGGCGCTTCCACAGGGAGCCGGAGCCGGGACTCCGAGGGCGCGCGTGCACCTGCTCCACACCCGCGTCCTGACCCAGGGTCCCCCGCCCGCCCTCCCGGCGGCCCCCGGCTCCGAGGTGGTGAGCGTGCACCCGTCACGCCCCTGAAGAGACACAAAGGCGCTTCTCACGCTCGGGGGCGAGAGGTACGCGACGGGGCCGAGCCCGTTAGCTGTTTCCGGCGGGTGTGCAAACACCGTGGCCGGCTGACCTACCTCCTCATTCACAAAGCTCTCCCTGAGATAGTCTTCGACCTCGGGCCTCAGGGAGAGTTTCGGGAACACCGGCATCCTCCTCTCGCCCGGCTCCCCGCCCACTCAGCCCGCGGGCCGGCTCACACGTAGACGCCGCGAGACCCGCACCCGGGCTAGACCCGCGCGCCGACTTCCCGGCAGGCTGCGCCACTGCGTCACTTCCGGCACCTGCGGCCCGCCCCCGGAAGTGGCCGGGCGCCAGCTCGCTTCCGTTCTAGGGGCGGGACAGAGGCGGAGCTTAAGGAGGGCGAAACTGGAAGGGGTCCTGAGAAGGAAGGAGAGGGGAGGAGGCCGAAGGTGGGACGAGCGGGGCCTGGGTCCCCCAAAGAGGGAGGGGCGGGGAGACGATCCCTGAGCAGGCATGGAGGGGCCGGGGCCCCCAAGGAGAGATGAGGACTCAGGGGGCTGGAGGAGGAAAGGCGGGGGGCGGAGGGGGGGCGGTCCCTAAGGAGGGAAGGGAGGTTGTGTGCCAGTGGACAGCCTGGGAGTGAGGAGAACGCTGCTGGCCTGAATCGGGTGGGTAGCAAGGATGGTCCTGCAGGTGATCCACGTGGAGGATGAGGCCAAAGTCTACCTGGACAACTTCACCTGCTTCACAATTTATGTATTAGAAAGCTGGGTTAATACCCGTGAATGCTTGTGAGAGAAATAGAACAAAGGGTGGCCACTTCTGAAACTGAATTCCTTGTTCCCACTTATCTAACCCTCCCACATTCTAGGTGGCTTTTCAGAACTTTTGCCTGTTCCCGCTTATCTAATCCTCCCACATTCTTGTTTGAGTCACTTCCCCAAAAACCCACCTCAGTAAAGGGGATGAACTTGGACACTGAAAACTTACCCTTACACTTTTCGCCTTAGGATTGGGTTAGTTTTCGGGCTAAGATTGTAAGCCCACAATTCCCAGCCAATGGGAGATGGGTAAGGTTGGGGAAGGAGGGAAATGGAACATTGCGTCAGGGGAACTATATAATCTTTGTTCTTACTCTGATCACACACACTTGCCCACTTCCATTAGCCTGGGCGTGTGCCCTTTCTCATGAGAAAGAAATAAATTACTGCTGCCTCTAGTCCAACTCTCTGTCTTCAGAACTTTTATTTTAAGTGGTCGCCGTCCCACTTACTTGGATAAAACTCAAAACCTACAAGTAGCATTTACAAATAGTTATAAGGCTCCTTGTATCATGGTTGACATATGATTTAAAGCTTGGCACAATCTTTCTGTTACAGTTATAACAAAGGGTTCTTCCTCTTTTTCTCTTTTTCGTCCAGAGATTAGAGTATAATAGCTACTTCGTATGATACGCCAACTCTTTACTAGGTTCTGTAGAAAATATTTTACCACGTAGCCTTGACACCTGGCAAATACCCTGCAAGGTGGTGAGCATCATCTATGTTTCAGTGATGAGCAAACTTCCCCTGGTCTCACAGAGTGAGCTGCTTGGGGTGAAAACCAGAGCCATCTGGCTTTAAAGGCAATGCTGTCCTTCCACCACAGCATATTTCTTCAGTAAGTTCATGGGTTTCTCTCATGACTAAATCACCTGAAAGTGACATGGGGAATGTCTAAAACCAGACATTTCAAAGGAATTTTTGCAGCTCAAATTTATGGTGGCCATAGCACCAATAATGGCTGGAATGTGTACTAGAAAAGGGAGAGGAGCAAGTTGAACGTGATCATCAACGCTCCAGGAGTAGAGAGAATCTCGCTGCATAACCAGTGCCTAACACTAACAGGTAGTCGCTATTCACTGAGTGACTAAAGGGACATATGTGTAAACTAGAGAAACATGCTGGTCGAGTCAACGCTGACTCAGTACCTGGCGTGGTGCCATGCTCACAATGGCTGTTGTGATGAAGGGGAGGCCTGCTAGTGTCTAAGGTGGGTCCAAGAACAGTGGGTGATAAATCTAAAGTCGGCATAATAGGCCCATGCAACCGCCACTTAGGTCATTTAGGTGGTGCAATCCATGTGAGCAATACCTGGGGGTTCGGGGCAATATAATCTTGACTACCAGGTGGTAGCTCTCTAAAACTTAATCCTACCCAACAAAATCTATCCCTTAATAGTTAATGTCATAGCAGGGCAGGGAATGGGGGTTGGGGGATGGTTAGGGAAAAAAAAAAGTGTGGAAATGTTCTTAGGAATGGAACTGTAGCAAAGAAGGGTACAATTGTTTCGAAAGAGGAAAGGACCTGGCAAATTGGACCAGCCTCAAAAATCTCCTGTACTGTTGATATAAAGACAGTGGTCACCAGAAGTTCTGAGGAGAGGGAGAGGGAACAATAGGTGTAACATGGGGGCATTTTTGAGACATTGTAATTGTCCTGCATGATATAATGACAGGTGCCAGCCATTATACATTTTGTCAAAACCTGTAAAATTGTGCAGTGCAAAGTGTAAAACATAATGTAAACTATAGACTGTGGTTAGTAGCAGTGCTTCAATATGTGTTCATCAATTGTAACAAATGTACCACACTAATGAAAGATGTGAATGGGGGAAAGTGGAGGAAGGGAGGGGGTAGGGTATATGGGAATCCCCTATATTTTTTATGTAACATTTATGTAATCTAAAGCTCTTTAGAAAATATATTTTTAAAAACCTCCTGTAAATGACTGCTGCCAAGCAGGGCAAGAGGGAGAACCCACTGGGCCCCTCAAAGACTGCACATTCATGATGAATGCTTTGAGGCCCCACTCCAGAAGGAGCATACACCAAAAGGGGGAAGGAGCTGGTCCTCTTGAGCCCCAAGTACACAAGAGATGCTAGTTCCCACTGACTGAATTATGACCAGTTGAAGGCTTAAAGAGCTTTTGACCTGGTAGATGTTTTGAAAACTAGGTTATCTTGGCTCTTCTTTGTGAATATAAACTTCATCAGAATTTTACCAACCCAGTCTTCATACAGAGAGGATGATACAAAATTTATTTTGTATTTTCCACAACATCTAAAAAAAAGGGTTGGCCTCAATAGGTATTTACCAAATGAATTAATATTAATTTCTTAGACAACATGACAGAAGGTAGAGTTTCCTGGTGGGAAATCTACCAATCCCAACTTACCTGAAGACTGACCAACTAGACTAATGTTAACAATGAACTATTCTTAAAAGTTTAAGAGATATTTATGTTTTTTAAGGAGAAAGTCATGTTCCTTATTAAGTCATATCTTAGTTAACTGAATAACAAATTTGAAGTCAATTCCACCATCAGCCAGTTTTTCCAAGTGTTATCTAAACTTAGTTTATAATTCTTTCTAAGGAATATCAGATATACTTTTATTTTATAATTCCCTATTTGTTTGAAGTTTTCTTCCTTGAAATTTCAGTTTCATTGTTCTACTCTAATTACCACACTTGAACCATTTTCTTATATTTTGTTGAAATGCAAAGAAAGATTACTGGGATTCCATTTTAATTAAAGGAAATTATTCCCAATTCAGACTTCAGAAAATAAGTTATAATCCTAATGATAGTATTATGTTCCTTTTTTCACATTTTTCTTATTTCATGAATTCAAAACATATTTACATTCAAATAGTAACATTCTATAAAACATTATTGGGAGTGGATGTGGCTCAAGGGGTTGAGTGCCTGCTTCCCACATGAGAGGTCCCGGGTTCAGGGGAGCTGATGTGGCTCAGTGGCTGAGCGCCAGCTTCCCACATATGAGGTCCCGGTTTCAATCCCTGGCCACAGTATCTCAAAACAACAACAACAAAAAAACAGTACCTCTCCTGAATCAAGTGGTACATGAAATTAATTTTTTTAATTTTAAGGAATGTTTTAAGAAAAAATTCACAGAGACCTTACATTTAAGTGCCACATTTTAAAAGTATGTTACTCAGAATTCTCTAGTTTGACTAAATTCTTTTTTTAACAAATCAATTTTATTGATACACATGAATAAAGCATAAATCCATCGAAAGTGTACAATCAATGGTATTTGGTATAATCACATAGTTGTGCATTTATCACTTCAATCATTATTAAAGCATTTTCATTATTCCAATAATAATTTAAAAAACAGATGAAACCTCATCACCTCTCAATCTCTCTATGCTTCCCCTGCCGTAAAGAGCTGCTATTCTGTTTCCATCTAATTTATTTGTATTTATATTTTGTAAAAACAGTCATATATTGCAATATTACCCATATTCGTATTTCACAGGAGATTTCATTATGTTAAACAGTCCCATGTTACATTTTTTAGCTTTCCTTTTAGTAATATGTCTTTAGACTTTCCCTTTCAACCACTGTCATACCCATACAATAGCTCTGCTAGTTACAAACACCATGATGTGCTATCACCATTTCCAATCATTTCCAAAGATTATATACAAACAAACTTTTTACCAATTCTGCACAGATTAACACTCAGCTTTCCATTCTCTACCCTCATTCTATTTTCTGGTGACCTATATTCTAGCTATTAACTTCATGAGTTTACATGACATAATTAGTTCATAATAGTGCGATCCTACAGTATTTGCCTTATTGTCTGGCTTGCTTCACTCAAAATAATGTCCTCCAGGTTCATCCACGTTGTCATATGCTTCACAACCTAATTTCTTCTTACAGCTGCATAATATTCCATTGTGTATATACACCACAGTTTGTTTATCTGCTCACCAGTTGATGGACACCTGGTTTGTTTCCAACTTTTGGCAATTGTGCATAACGCCACTGCTGAACATTGGTGTGCAGACGTCTGTGTCTCTGCTCTCAGTTCTTCTGGGTATATACCCAGTAGCGGTATTACAGGGTCACGTGGCAAGTCTATATTCAACTTCCTTAGGAACTGCCAAACAGTCCTCCTCAGTGGCTGTACTATTCTACATTCCCACCAACAATGAATTAGTGTTCCTATCTCTCCACATCCTCTCCAACTTGTAGTTTTCCGACTTTTTAATAGTAGCCATTCTAATAAGTGTGAAATATTTCATTGTAGTTTTGATTTGCATTTCCCAAATTGCTAGTGATGTTGAACATTTTTTCATGTGTTTTGTTGTTGTTGTTGTTGCCATTTGTATTTCTTCTTTGGACAAATACCTATTCAAGTAATTCTGCCCATTTTTTAAATTGGCTAGTTGTCTTTTTATTGTTGAGCTGTAGTATCTCTTTATATATCATAGATATTAAACTCTTATCATCCGATATTACAATCTTTAGCTACAGAATTTTTACCACTGTAGCTAAATAATATGCATTAAATTCAGGAAGTGAGAGACTTCCAACTTCATTCTTCTTTTTAAAGGAATTTTTGACTATACTGTGCCCCTTTAAAATGTGATAACTGTCTTTTCCATTTTTGGAAAAAAGGCTGTTGGGATTTTTACTGGAATTGTGTTGAATCTGTAAATCAATTTGGGTAGAACTGGCATCTTAATGGCATTTAGTCTTCCAGTCCATGAACACAATGTCCTTCCATTTATTTAAGTCTTCTCCAAAATCTTTTAGCAATGTTTTGTAGTTTTCTGAATACAGGTCCTTTATGTCCCTGGTTAAGTTTATTCTTAAATATTTGATTCTTTTAGTTACTATTAAAAACGGAATTTTGGAAGCAGATGTGGCTCAACCAGTTGGGTGCCCTCCTACCACATGGGAGGTCCTAGGTTCGGGTCCCGGTGCCTCCTAAAGAAGATGAGAAAATGCCACACCCACCATAAGCAGCTAGATGCACCTGCCGCAATGAGCTAGACACTGCGCCCACCACAACAAACAGACACCTAAACGAGCAGATGCCACAAGCCAGAGATGCCGCAGCCCATGGGGAGCAGATGTGGCTCAGGCCATTGGACACTTGCCAAACAATGAGCATACAGACAAGATAAACATCTGGAGGGGGGGAATAAATAAAATAATAATAAATAAATCCTTTTTAAAAATGGAATTTTTTTCCTGATTTCCTCCTCAGATTGCTCATCAGGAGTGTATAGAAATGCTTCAGATTTTTGCATATTAATCTTGTATCCTGTCACTTTGCTGAATTTGCCTATTAGTTCTAGTAGTTTTGTTCTGTTTTTTTCAGGATTTTCTAGATACAGGGTCATATCATCTGTGAGAATAGTGAAAATTTTACTTCTTCCTTTCCTATTCGGATGCCTTTTATTTCTTTATCTAGCCTAATTCCTCTAACTAAAACTTCTAGCACAATGTTGAAAAACAGTGGTGACAGTGGGCATCCTTATCTTTTTCCTGATTTCAGTGAGAAAGCTTTCAGTCTTTCACTGTTGAGTACAATGGTAGCTGTAGGTTTTTCATATATGCACTTTACCATATTGAGAAAGCTTCCTTCTATTCCTATCTTTCATAGTGTTTTTATCAAGAAAAATGCTCTTTTTTGCCAAACGCTTTTTTTGCATCAATCAAGATCATAGGATTTTTCTTCTTCAACTTATTAATGTGACTTATTACACTAATTGATTTTCTTGTGTTGAACCACCATTGCATACCTGATAAAACCCACTCAATCGTGGTGTATTATTTTAATGTGCTTTTGGATTTGATTTGCAAGTATTTTGTTGAGGATTTTTGTATTTATATTCATTAGAGGTATTGGTCTGTAATTTTCTTTTTTCATAGTATCTTTCTCTGGTTTTGATATTAGGGTGATGTTGGCTTCATAAAATAAGTGTAGTAGCATTCTTTTTTTTTTTTCCCTCCCCTACAAGAAGGCTCCCTCGTCTGTCTGCTCATTGTCTGCTCGCTGTGTCTGCTTGTTATGTCTGCTCATTGTCTCTGCTCATTGTGTCCACTCGTTGTCTGCTTGTCTTCTTTAGGAGGCACCAGGAACCGAACCCGGGACCTCCCATGTGGGAGGTGGGTGCCCAACTGTTGAGCCACATCGGCTCCCTGCTCTTGTGTTTGCTCATTCATCAGCTCATTACATCAGCTCTTAGCGTCTTCTCTTCTTTAGGAGGCACCGGGGGACCAAAACCGGCGCCTCCCATGTCAGAGGCAGGCACCCAACTGTTTGAGCCACATCTGCTCCCAATAGCATTCTTTCCTGTTTAATGTTTTGGAAGAGCTTGAGCAAGATTGATATTAGATAGTCTTTGAGTGAGTGGTAGGATTCACCTGTGAAGCCATCTGGTCCTAGGCTTTTCATCTTTGGAAGGTGTTTGATGACTGTTTCAATCTCTTCACTTGTGATTGGTTTGTTAAGGACTTCTCTTTCTTCTAGGGTCAGTGTAGGTGCTTTGTGTGTTTCTAGGAATTTGTCCATCTCATCTACATTGTCTAGTTTTTGGCATACAGTTGTTCATAGTATTCTATTGTGATCTCTCTTATTTCTGCAGGGTTAATGGTAATGTTCTTCCTCTCATTTCTGATTTTATTTGCATCCTCTTTTTCCCTTTGTCAGTCTAAGCTAAGGATTTGTCTAGCTCGGGATTTGTCGATTTTGTTGATCTCAAAGAACCAACTTTGTTGATTCTCTCTATTGGTTTTTTGTTCTTGATTTCATTTATTTCTGCTCTAATCTTTACTATTTCTTTCCTGTGGTTTGGTTTGGAATTAGTTTGCTGTTCTTTTTCTAGTTCTTCAAGGTTGATCTTCAATTTTAGAGGGAAACTTTAAGTTTCCCTATCAGCACTGCCTTTGCAGTGTCCCCATAGGTTTTGATATGTTGTGTCTCATTTTCATTCATCTCAAGATATTTACTGAACTCTCTTGCAATTTCTTTTTTGACCCACTGATTAAGAGTGTGTTGTTTAATCTCCATATATTTATGAATTTTCCCTTTTCCCATCCATTATTGATTTCCAGCTTCATTCCATTATGATCAGAGAAAGTGTTTTATATAATGTATTAGTCAGGGTTCTCTAGGGAAACAGAATCAACAAGGAGATATCTGTAATTGTATGAGAGTTTATAAAATTTTCTCACGTGACCATGGGGTTGCACAAGTCCAGATTCCACAAGCAGTTTGCAAACTAGGGGCTCCGTTGAAAGTCCAATGAAGGTCCTTTATGAGTTCCTGGGAGACATTGGCTGTCGAAAGACAAGCTGGGAAATTCTCTGTGATTGCTGAAATCAATTCCCCTTTTAAGGCATTTAACTGATTTCATAAAATGTCACTCATTGCTGATAGCAATCTCCCTAGTTGATCGTAGATGAAATCAGCCATCTATGCAGAAAATTCACTGATGACGAACAGTCCATAAATTTCCTTATATTACAATTAGCCCAGTGCTTGCTTGACCAAACAACTGGGCACAATTACTGGGCTGAGTTGACACCTTGGCCTAACCACCACATATAATTTCAATCTTTTTAAATTTATTGAGACCTGTTTATTGAGGTCTGTCCTAGAGAAAGATCAATGAGTGCTTGAAAAGAATGTATATCCTGCTGTTTTGGGGTGCAATGCTCTATAGATGTCTGTTAGGTCTAGTTAATTTACCATATTAGTCAAGCTTTCTGTTTCTTTATTTATCCTCTGTCCAGATGTTCTATCCAATATTTTGAGTGGTGTATTGAAGTCTCCAACTATCATTGCAGTGACATCTATTTCTTCCTTTAGTTTTGCCAGTGTGTGCCTCATGTATCTCGGGGTATCAAGGTTAGGTGCATAAATATTTAATATACTTATTTCTTCTTGGTGAATTGCCCCTTTTATTAATATATAATGAACTTCTTCATCCCTTATAACAGTTTTGAATTTAAAATTTGTTTTTGTCCAATATTAGTATCACTACTCCAGCTTTTTTGTTACTATTTGTGTGGAATATCTTTTTTCAACATTTCAGTTTCAACCTGGTTGTGTCCTTACGTCTAAGGTGGGTCTCTTGTAGACAGTACATTAATGGCTCAAATTTTTTTTAATCCATTTTATCAGTTTATGTCTTTTGATTGGGGAGTTCAAGCCATTAATATTCAATGTTATTTCTGTAAAGGCATTATTTACTTCATCCATTTTGTCCTTTGGCTTTCTGTTGTCATATCTTACTATTGTCTTTTTACCCTTTAATTTATCCTTCCTAATAATCTTCATTTCTACACTCTTCTCCAAGTCTCTCACCCTTGTTTTTTCCTTTCAGGCTGCAGCACCCCCTTTAGTATCTCTTGTAATTCTGGACTTTTGAGGACATAGTTTCTCAGTTTTTGTTTATCTGTGAAGACTTTAAACTCACTCTCATTCTGAAAGGACATTTTTGCTGGATAATGAAATCTTGGCTGGCAGTTTTTCTCTTTCAGTATCTGAAATACATCATACCACTTTCTTCTCCCTTCCATGGTTTCTGATGAGAGGTCAGCACTTAATCTTATTGAGGTTCCCTTGTATGTGATAATTTGCTTTTCTCTTGCTACTTTCACAATCCTCTCATTATCTCTGATATTTGTTATTCTGAATGGTAGTTGTCTAGGAGTAGGTCTATTTAGATTTATTCTGTTTGGAGTGCATTATCCTTCTTGGAAACTGATGTCTTTCATAAGGGTTGGGAGGTTTTTAGGCATTATTTCCTCAAATATTCTTTCTTCCCCTTTCCCATTCTCTTCTTCTGGGACACCAAAGTGTATGTTTGTGCATTTTGCGTTGTCATTCAGTTCCCTGAGACTGTGTTCCATTTTTTCCCATTCATTTCTCCTTCTGTTCTCCTATCTTTTGCAGTTCAGATCTTCTGTCCTCGAAATCTCTAATTCTGTTTTCAAGCAATCCAAAGCTGCTGTATGTGCCTCTAATGTATTTTGAATCTCATCCATTGTTTCTTTCATTCCCTTAAGTTCTGTTACTTTTCTTTGTAGGCTTTCAAATTTGTTCTTAATGCTCACCCAGTGTCTTCTTAATATCCTTAATCTCTTTAGTCATATTTCCTTTCAATTCTTTGAATTGATTTAGTAGACTTGTATGATTATCATTGGTTAGTCTTCTTAATCCCTGTGTCTCATCAGGTTATTTGGTTTGTTCCTTTGGCTGGGCCATATCTTCCTGATTGCTAGTATGGCTTGTAATTTTTTACTGATATCTAGGCATCTGAATATGTTGTTGAGCTTACTCCGATGGGCAGTTTCTATCACTTGCCTATTTTTTTTTTTTTCTTTTCTTCTCATCACAGCTCTTTTTTGATTTTTGGTTCAACTTATTCTGAGTCTTTAAAATTGTCAAGCTTAAGTTATCAAAATTGGGCCAGGGACTCACTATTGGGGCACAGATTTTCTCCCACATTTGGGGTTAAAGAGAAACCTAAAAGCAGTTTTTCTCCTTGCAATTTCCTGGCCAGCCAGCAGATGGTGCTTGTCAGCGAACCTTTCAACAGAGGTGTTTCTTTCAACCTCCGCTTTCCCGTGTTTCTGGCCTGGCCAGAGCCGAGATTTGAAATGGACTCTGCTGGCCAAACTCACCGAAGAGAAACCAATCTCCACCCTCCGATGCATCCACCCTTCTCCCTTGCAACAGCTGACAGGGAGGAAGACGTCTGTTCCCCTCTCAGTCGGCTGCAGTGAGCCAGGGGTTTTATTGAGGCTTAATGTCTTGAGGGCGGGGAATGTGTGCCCTTCCTGGCCACTGCGGGAGTTTAGTAACTAGTGTCTGTTGCTTCGGGTTCTTTGTCTCTCTGTCCCTCATCCTCCTGGGGATTATGCAGTACTGTCCTGGCCTGCTGACCCCCAAAGCAGGGCCCTTAGACAGTTTTTGACCCTTTCTCCATTGTTTTTTGTGAAGAGTTGGGCCCTGCTTGCCTACTGCAATGTCATCTTCCCAGAACTCTTGACTAAATTCTTGACAAGTATTCCTACTACAATTTAAAACTGATGCAAATGTACAATATATACTAAAGTATATATTTTTTAATTAATAGATAAGTGGTTATGGTATATCAGCATTCTGTTTAGATAATACACCGCTATATTCTGTTAATCAATCATACTTATTTTTTCAGTTGTAACTATTTTTCTTCTTTCCAATTAGTAAAAATTCCAAATTTCTAAATCTGCAAATAAAACTTTATAATGAGAAAAAATATTTTAAAAATATTAGAGTAGTTTCATTGCCAGGAAAATTATTTGTAGAAAAGATTTTAAAAGTATGTTGAAATCAACAATTCTTCAACTATTTCAAAAGGTTAGCACCAATAAAAATATTAACATCTCTCTGCAAAAAATATTCATTCCACTTAATTAAAAGTGAAAGAATAATTCAAACATACTGTCCCTAAAGTATCATTCATTAGGCCATTATAAGATGACTTACCAATTCTATGCTTTTTGGTTTCAAAGATCAGCATTTTAATACAATTTTTTTTGTTCTTTTTAGAAACTGTTTCTTAGAAATCTGAAGGCCAGGTAAGAAATGTAGAAAGTAGTTTATATCCATGTTTAACAACTGAATAGGCCAAGTTACAAAATCTAAAGTGTTTATAGTTTTAATAATGAAGCTAGGACTAGAAATGTCCCTTGAAGACTCTTGCAGGATAAAAAAAAATTACACAATCACAAAGTCAGTTATATTTGTTGTCCAATTTATGCTCATCAGAGTTCAAGTAACTTTCACAGGCTGAGTCCATCACTTTTCCCGTACATGTAAGGTAAAGCTTGCCTTTAATATTTTTTTAAAATGGAGGAAAATCCCTGCATCTAAGTCTTTTTTTTTTCCCCCTAGTTAGGCCAGTAGTTTATTAAGAAAATGAGAGAAGAGAAATGGGAAGGGAAATGGGAGAAAATAACAGATTATGGGTCCCAGGTATACTTGCAGGCTGGTCCAGGAAGGGAGAGAGAGGGCAAAAAAGGGACTGATTTACAGACTATAAGTCCCCATTACAGATTACATTTCCTCATTACAGATTACAGGTTCCCAGGTCTACTTGTGTGCTGGTCCAGGCAGGGAGAGAAAAGTCATAACAGGGTAAAAAAAAAAAGCATTTTTTTTTTTAAAGATTTATTTATTTATTCCCCCCTGCCCCACCCCCGTTGTTTGCACTCACAATTTGCACTCGCTGTCTGCCCGTCTTCTTTTTTTAGGAGGCACCAGGAATCGAACCTGGGGCCTTCCGTGTGGGAGGGAGGCACCTAATCGCTTGAGCCACCTATGCTCCCTCTAAGTCTTAAAAATTCTTTGGAAAAAAAGAAAAAGAAAAACAAACAAAAAGCCTTTGAAACTTAACCCCAGGGGTGCATCATAAATCATATAGTTCTCTTCATACAGGTAATGAAATAGGTAGTTTGGGATGTTCAAAGGCCATGCTGTCAGGAGTAAAGTGCCACCGTCTAACTAATATCCGTTGTCTTTTTAGTTAAGCTCCTTCCTTCATTTAAACTAGCATTAAGTGTGCTTTTTAAGTTTTGTTTCATCCCTGGCTATGAAGTTGTTCTTCTCAACTTGTTAGATCCTCATCATGAGGAAGAAAATGAAATTGAAAAAATATGCTCATATATTCATGGATTCAATTTTGGAGTCAATGAACACACCTAAGGAAGATGAAATTTGGGGGCCTGAGGTTAAGCACATAACTTAGCCCTGTGGCTACAGCATCCCCACGGCTTGTCTCTCAACAATTATATAGACATACCTCAGAGATACTGTGGGTTCAGTTCCAGACCACAGCAATAAAGCGAGTCACACAAATTTTTTGTTTCCCAGTGCGTATAAAAGTTACGTTTACACTATAATGTAGTCTATCACAGTATGTCTAAAAAAATGTACATACCTTAATTTAAAAATACTTTATTGCTAAAGAATGCTAATCGTCACCTGAGCCTTGAGTGAGCCATAGTCTTTTTGCTGGTGGAGGTCTTGCCTTCCTGTTGGTGGCTGCCGACTGATCAGGGTGGTGGTTGTTGATGGTTGGGGTGGCTGTGGCAATTTCTTAGAAGACAAGAATGTTTGCCACATTAACTGACTCTTTCTCTCATGAAAGATTCCTCTGTAGAATGCAAAGCTGTTTGATAGTATTTTACCTATAATAGGATTTCTTTTAAAATTGCAGTCAATTCTCTTAAACCCTGACACTGCTTATGTTTATGTAATATTCTAAATTCTTTCAACAATGATTCACAGCATGTTCTCCAGGAATAGATTCCACATCAAGGAACCACTTTCTTTGCCCATCCATAAGAAGCAATCCCTCATCAATTCAAGTAATATGAGATTGCAGCAATTCAGGCCCATCTTCAGGCCCCACTTCTAATTCTAGTTCTCTTGCTATTTCCACCTCATCTGCAGTTACTTCTTCCACTGAAGTTTTGAATCCCTCAAAGTCATCCAAGAGGGTTGGAATCAACTTCTTCTGAATTCCTGTAAATGTTAACATTTTGACCTCCTCCCATGAATCAAAAATGTACTTAGTGGCATCTAGAATGGTGAATCCTTTCCAGAAGGTTTTCACTTGACTTGCCCAGATCCATCAGAGTAATAGCTATCTATGGCAGCTATAGTCTTACAAAATGTATTTCTTAAATAATAAGACTTGAAAGTTGAAATTCATCCGTGATCTGTGGGCTGCAGAACAGATGTTGTGTTAGCATGCATGAAAACACCATTCATCTTGTTGTACATCTCCATCAGAGCTTTTGTGTAACCAGGTACATTGTCAACAAGCAGCCATATTTTTTTTAAAGTAATTTGATTTCTGAGCAGTAGGTCTCAATAGTGGGCTTAACATATTCTGTAAACCATGTTGTAAACAGATGTGCTGTCATCCAGGCTTTGATGTTCCATTTGTAGAGCACAGGCAGAGTAGATTTAGCATAATTCTTAGGGACCCTAGGGTTTTTGGAATGATAAATGAACATTGGCTTAAACGAAGTCACCAGCTGCATCAGCCTTTAACAAGGGAGTCAGCCTGCCCTTTGAAGCTTCAAAGCCAGCCATTGACTTCTCTCTAGCTATGAAAGTCCTAGATGGCATCTTATTCCAATAGGAACTATTTCATGTACATCAAAAATCTGTTTAGTGTAGCCACCCTTATCAATTATCTTAGCTAGATCTTCTAGATAACTTGCTGCAGCTTCTACATCAGCAGTTGCTGCTGCACCTTTTACTTTTATGCTATGGAGATGGCTTCTTTATTTAAACATCATGAACCAATCTGCTAGCTTCAAACTTTTCTTCTGCAGCTTCTTTACTTTTCTCATCATTCACAGAATTGAGGAGAGTTAGGATTTTGCTACAAATTAAGCTGTGGCTTGAGAATGTTGTGGCGGGTTTCATCTTCTATCCAGACCACTAAAACTTTTTCCATATCAGCAAAAACGCTGTTTTGCCATTTGTGTGTTCACTGGAGTAGCACTTTTAATTTTCTTTAGGAACTTTTCCTTTGCATTCACACCTTGGCTAACTAGTGAAAGAGTTCTAGCTTTTAGCTATCTCGGCTTTTAGAGTGCCTTCCGCATTAAACTTAATAATTTCTAGCTTTTGATTTAAAGTGTGAGATATGCAACTCTCCCTTTCACTTGCACACTTAGAGGCCCTTGTTGGGTTATTAATTGGCTTAATATCAATATTATTGTTTCTTAGGGAAAACGGAAGCCCCTGGGAGAGATAAGAGCTGTCAGAATACATTTATCTATAGATCAAGTTTGAAGTCTTATCTAGGCACAGTTGGTGGTGCCTCAAAATAATTACAATAGTAACATCAACGATCACAGATCCCCATAACAGATATAATAATGAAAAAGTGTGAAATATTGAGAGAACTACCAAAATGTGATGGAGACATGAAGTGAGCACATGCTGTTTGGAAAAATGGTACCAGTAGAGTTGCTCAACGCATAGCTGCTACAAACCTTCAATTTGTAAAACAGACAAAAACAAAAACAAAAGCAGAATGTCAAAGGATTGTGGGAAGATGGCGATGGAGTAACAGGCAGAGCTGAATGCTTTCAGAAAAACAACAGAGAAAGAGCCAAAAGATGTTTGAGGGACCTGCTTTGGGGGTCAGCAGACCAGGATAGTGCTACACAACTCCCAGGAGGATAAGGGACAGAGAGACGAAGAAGCCGAAACGACAAATATGAGTTACCGAGCTCCTGTGCAGTTGGGAAGGGCACCCCTTCCCCACACCCAAGATATTAAGCTGGGGTAAAACACTTGGCTCACTGTAGCCAACTGAGAGGGGAACAGACATCTTCCTCCCTGTCAACTGTTTGAAGGGAAAAGGGAAGGGAGGTCAGGGTGCTTTTCTTCAGTGAATTTGGCCAGCCAAGCTAGCTTTGAATCTCCGCTCTGGAGATTCAACACAGGAGCACAGGAAAGCCGAGACTGAAACACCTCGGTGGAGAGGTGCGCTGACTAGCGTCATCTGCTGGCCAGTCTGGAAATTGCATGGACAAAAACTGTTCTCCACGCTCTCTATATCCCAACTCCTGGGAGAAAACCTGCGCCCCACTAGTGAGCCTCTGGTCCTATTTTGAAAAATTAAGCTGGGCAATTCCAAAGACTGAGAGTAAGTTGAACCAAATATCAAGGAAGAGCTGTGAAAAAAAAACACACACACACACAATAGGCAAGAGAAAGAAATTAGGCATCAGAGTAAATTCACCAACATATTCAGATGCCTAGACATCATCAAAAAATTACAAGCCATACTAGGAAACAGGAAGACATGGCCCACCCAAAAGAACAAACCAAATATCCTGAAGAGATACAGAATTTAATACAATTAATCAGTGATAATCACACAACTCTGCTAAATCACTTCAAAGAATTTAAAGAAAATATGACTAAAGAAATAAAGGATATTAAGAAGACACTGGATGAGCATAAAGAACTTGAAAGGCTGCAAAGAGAAGTAACAGCCCTTATAGCAATGAAAGACATGACAGATGAGATTAAAAATACATTAGAGGCATATAAAGGCAGATTTGAATTGCTTGAAAATAGAATTAGTGATTTCAAAGACAGAACATCTGGACTGGAAGACAGGAGAACAGAAAGAGAAGAGAATGGAAAAAATGGAACAGAATCTCAGAGAACTGAATGACAACGTGAAACATACAAACATTCGCATTATTCGTGTCCCAGAAGAAGAAAATGCAAAAGGGGCAGAAAGAATATTTGAGGAAATAATGACTGAAAATTCCCAACCCTCATGAAGGACAAAAATATCAATATCCAAGGAAAATGCACCCCGAACAGAATAAATCCGAACAGACCTACCCTGAGACACCTACTATTCAGAATGACAAATATCAGAGATAAAGAGAGGATTCTGAAAGCAGCAAGAGAAAAGCAAAGCATCACATACAAAGGAAAGGCAATAAGATTAAGTGCCTTCCTCTTATCAGAAACCACAGAGGCAAGAAGAAAGTGGTATGATGTATTTAAGTTACTGAAAGAGACAAAACTACCAGCCAAGAATTCTGTATCCCACAAAGCTGTCCTTCAAAAATGAGGATGAGTTCAAAGTCTTCACAGATACAAAAATTGAGAGAATATGTTACAAAAAGAGCAGCTTTGCAAGAGGTACTAAAGATGGTGCTGCTGCCTGAAAGGAAAAAACAAGGGTGAGAGATTTGGAGAAGAGTTTAGAAATGAAGATTATTAGGAAGGGTAAACTAAAGGATAAGAAGACAGACAATAAAATGATATGACAACAGAGAGCAGAAGGACAAAATGGATGAAGTAAGTAATGCCTTTACAGTAATAACACTAATATTAATAAATTGAATCCCTCAATCAAAAGACATAGTCTGATAGAATGGATAAAAGAATATGAGCTGTCTATATGTTGCCTACAAGAGACCCACCTCAGATGTAAGGACACAACTAGTTTAAAAGTGAAAGTTTGGAAAAAGTTATTCCATGCAAATAGTAACCAAAAAAAAGCAAGAGTAGACCAGATAAATGTAAAATAACAACATTATAATATGTGAACAATAATTACTCAGTGCAACTGGCAAATTGTTTCTGTGATGAGTATTCTGTAATTTTTTTCATAAAAAATAAACACTTGCTTTTAATTGAGGAAGGCTGGAGAAGAGATTTTTTTTTTTGGGATACTCTTTTTTTTTAACACTTTTTAATTCATACTCTTTAATTAAAATAATCTATCTGGATCTATAATGATTTAGCATGACTACTGTTGAACAAGATTTTGAGTTTTTCTGCCTCATAAAATTGAGTTGGCAAATTATCTGCTGTAATCCATTCCAATAAGATGTGAAGAATTCCTAAATAGGAATTTGATTATCTAGAAAGAATTATGACCTAAAGGGAAATTAAATTATTGGATAACCCAATAACTTACTTCATTCTTAGATTATTATGTCCAATAGTTAGGGCTGTAATATAAAAATTAGAATGTTATAATTAATTTCTATTATATTTGAATTATTGTTTACATTTATAAATGCTGCTATGCTATTTTTTATAATTAATTATATTAAATCTAACTGGCTTTCCACTCCGGTTTAAATTTTGTAATTTCTTTCAACCTATTTTTCTATTTATTTTACAATTTTACAATAAGGACTTTTTAAGGGCTGGAAAAAAAAAGCCATTGATTTTACACTTTGGATAGGTCACATAGTATGTGACTATATCTCAATAAAATTACTTAATAAACAATTGTGCAAGAATAGCCAGAAATAGCAGCTATGTACAGCAGGGGATAACACAGAGAGGTTGCGAGGTGAGGAACTTTGTTTCTCTGTTTTTTTGTCTATTATTATTATTATTACTGAAATAATGAAAATGTTTTAGTAATGATTGAAGTGATGAACGCACAACTACATGAATATACCAAATACCATTAAGTGTACACTTTGGATAAATTGTATGGTTTATTAATATGTATCAATAAAACATTTGCTTAAAAAGAAACAAAACCAGAATGTCTATGGAGCGCAATAAAACGACGTATTCCTGTATTCAAAGTTAATAATCACCACAGCAACCGGCTCACCCAGCCTGTCCAGGGTGACAAAAAAACTTTGCTCACTGTGCTTCAGGAAACAGGCACCAAAGAGCAGAGGCCCAATTACACCTAGGCTCTTTTCCCGGCCTTAGAGGACAGCAGCGAGAGACAAGAACGGCGCCCACCAAGCGACAGCCGGGAGCACGGACCCACACGGGGCCAACTCACAGCCACAATCTGCCTTCCCAACAGGAACCGGCTCGCCGCGCGCCGGAAGTGACGCAGACCCGCGCCGAGTCGAGGGCGCGGCGGACGTCCTTCCGGCGATGGCGGGTCCTGGGCGCGGGCGGGGCAGCGGCACGGAGGCGGGGCGCGGGGCGGGGCGCGGGGTCCGGGGATAGGTGGGCCGGGGCCGAGCGGCGGCTACGGGTCGGCGCTGGGCTCAGCGCGCTCGAACAAAGGGCTCTCGGGGCCGGCGCCGCATTTGGCCCGGCTGCCGGCCGGTCGGCTCTAGGCCGCGCCTGGGTCCCCGCGGCACCTGCTGCAGGGGCTCGGCGGCCCGCGCCGCTCGTGATGGGTCTCCTCTTCGCGAAGCTGTGGAGCCTCTTCTGTAACCAAGGTGAGGGGCCCGCCGCGGACGGCGGCTCTCGCAAGTAGGGCATCTTGAGCCGCGGGGAACTGACCCGGCCGGGGCGGGCGGGCGGAGGCGCCGAGGGCTGGGGGCGAGTGCGGGGCCCGAGGTGCGGGCCAGCTGGGGGCTGGCGGGCGGCGTTTGGCGTCTCCGCGCCGGAACTGGGAAACCCCTACTGAAGCCTAAGACCTCTCGGCCGCCGTTTCCGTCTGTGCTCGAGCGCCCTTTTGTATGTGGCTTGCCCCGGGAAAGGTGTCCGTCCAGGAACCTAGCAACTTTTTTTCGGTCGCAGTGCTTTGCGTCTGCCCTCTCTAAGCCAGTGCCGTGTGCCCTGCTTTTCTCCGGTTTTGTGCGCTCTCTAAGACTCGGGAATGCGCCATCCTAGTCACATAAACCGGTATCCAGACAGCTTCATCCTAAGCCCTGCATTACTTTCTTATCTGTTAGAAAGCCAAGCATTTTCGGTGCCATGTAGGATTTTATGTGTCCGTAATTAGTCACCAGCAGATTACTGAGGTACCTGGAATCGGCGAGTCCAGAGGAACAAGAAGTAGTAAAACCAGTTCTGAGTCAGAAAGAATGAGATTTGATGTCTTCAGAAGAGAGAAAATGCACAGACTAAATAGGAACAGACAATAGGAAGAGTTTGAACAGAATGTTTTCTTAGTAATTGGAACCAGTTTTTAAATTCAACGAGGTAAGACCCGGACTGAATTTATAAACATATGTTTTATGACAGTATCAATGTGGGTATCATTTTCCTGGATTTAAAAAGTCGTGAAGAGGACGAAATGACTTTAGTTCATTTGTTCTGTAGATTGGTAAGAAAACTGAAACAGTCTTTTTTTTCAAGGTTGTAAATAAATAATATACATATATGCACATGAATATATATGTACACATGTGTGTATATATGCAATACCACAGATAGTTATCACTTTTCAGGTGATTTCAAAGAGTGGGCAGGAGCACAGATCTTAACAAAACCCTTATGGATATTTACCAGAAATCTAATACCTTATTTTTTCAGCAGTTTATATTTTCTAATCTTTGTTATATAAACTAGTGCATAAAGTTGTATTTTAAGACATGCTAAAAATGTAAAGACTAATACAAAGATCACTTATTTACGTTTCCCCTAGCTTAAGAAATAAAACACTACTAAAGTATTGGCTCTCTGTTCTACTCTGTCCTATTGTCTGTTCTCCCCTCCTTGCTGACATTATAAAAGGTGCTGTATGTTTTTCATCATGAGATGCTTGTTCAGTTCTAACTCCCCATTTCTACTTAGAATTGTTCTTTTCCTTTAACTTGCCTATTGAAAATTTAAAACTAGTGTCCATTCTCTCATTTTATTCTCATTCATTTATGAAACTACCATTTACTCATCAGCCATAAACTAGTTCTCAGGGTTAGGCATAGGGGATACAAAGATGAAAAATAAAAAGATACATAACTTACTTGCTCTCAGAGGACTCAAAAAAAAGTGGTAAACGAGACAGACATGAAAATCAAAGGCACTTCCATGTGGTAGATAGTTTAACAGATTTATATAAAAATGTAGTGATGGCATCATTTATTAGACTGTTTTAGGCCAGTTAAATCAGAATGGGGCGGCCTGGCTGTCAGTGCAGAACTACTGTAAATGAGGGCTGAGGGCTGGTCATCCTCGTTTCCTGAACCTCCAGGCGCTCTAAGCATCTCCTCATAAATTAGATCCTTTCTAGAAATAACTACACTAAATATGTCAAAGTATGTATTGTCAGAGTAAGACGATTAAAAAATAAGTAATTAATCCCTGCAGTTTTGTATTGTTTCATTTTATGATAGAAGGCTGATTACTTTGTACTTATATTTGAAGTAAATAATTTCAAAATCTGTTACCTTGCAAACATTTTATATATATATTTGCATGCATGTGCTTGTGATCTCTTTAAACACACCTGTAACATGAAGAATTTGGCTGGTCTTTGTTCCAGTTCCTGGGAGGTAACCCTCAGTCTTTGGAATTTCCCACAAGAGGCATGTCTTTGGTTCCTCCTGGTGGACCCAGGACCAAACTTGATAGTTTATTTGTTAATGAGATAACAGGGTAGGGTCAACCTAAAAGGTATATGTGGGGGGCACACCAGAAAGACCAACCTGTGATTAGGGGGTGGAGCTTTGAGCCAGGTCATGTCAGCCTGAGGGGTTGGGGAGGAGGCTGGAGATGGAGTTCAATGCCTTGGGCATTGATTCCACCAGTCATGTCTACCTATCCAGACCCCCTATCAACTTGGACATTGGACACTCTGGTAAGCTTCCAGGAGTGATAATGGTGTTGCTGTGCTGGGAGGGACTGCACCTGGAGAGGACCTGGAAGCTCCCGTCTCAGACACTCTGCAGCCTCGCCCTGTGTGTCTCATCCTTTTTTTACTATGATAAAACTTCATAGTAAGTACAGCACTTTCAGTGAGTTCTGGGAGTCATTCCAGTGAATAATGGAACCCAAGGGTGTGGGTGGTGGGAGCCCCCCCAAATTTGTAGCCAATTGGTCAGAACAGGTGGCCTGGGTCCCCGAGCCTGTGGCCCCAACCTGAAGATCCTCTAGAGGATGCCCTGACTCTGCCTCAGGCCAGAATTAAATTGAGTCGCTGCATTCTTTACAGTTGCTGACTGAACTTTTGTACCCACAGACTACCCAAAAGTGATGGTAGCACAACCCTGTGAATGTAACTAACAGCACTGAATTATATATCTGAATGTGGTTAAAAGGGGAAATTTTAAATTGTTTATATGTTACTAGAATAAAATTTTTTTAAAAAAACCAAACCATGGACTATAGTTAGTCACTAGTACAACTGTAATAATATTCTTTCATCAGTTGTAACAAAGGGACCACAGGAATGCAAGGTGTTAATAATGGTGTATGTGGGAACTCTCTATTTTATGTGTGATTTTTCTGTAAACCTACAACTTCTCTAAAAAATTCACATAAAAAAACATAACCACAGGCTAGAAGGTTTTTACAATGCATGTAAACAACAAAAGATAATAACATAAAAAGAGAGAAAAAAGAAAAAAGAAAAAAAAAAAGATAACATATATGTAAAGAAATGAGCAAAGGATATAAAAAGGAATTTATAGAAGAGGAAAGGGCCAATAAACCTATCAAAAGATGCTCAGCCCTTAAACTCATCAAGGAAATGCTAATCAAACCACAATGAGATGCCATTTCACACCTCTCAGTTTAGCCACAGTTTTAAAGTTTTACCAATTATTGGCATACAATGTGGAGCAAGGAGAACACTTATCCAGTACTGGTAGGAGTGTGAGTCAGAACAGTCATTTGGGGAACAATATGGCAACAGCTATCAAGGCTGAGGGTGTCCAGGTGCTGTGACCCAGCATCTTCACTCCAAGGACAGTCCCTGGAGAAACTCACTTGTGCATGAGGTGGCTTGTATAAGAATGTTCAGTGCAGCATTTTTGCTTTGAATGAAAATGAAAACTACGTAAGTATCCATCAACATTTATTGCCTATATTTCTACAGTGGACTTGCATAAATCACTGAAAATGTTTGAACTAGAGCTCCATGTGTCAACACGGCCAAATAACAAAAATATAATATTGGGCTTTAAAAAACTTGCAGTAGGATTTGTAGTAGGAGACATTTATCATGGTATCAATGCTGAAAAGCATGCCAAGTTGTCTAGTCTTTGTGGATATACATATATGTAGTAGTTACTGCCTGGGAGAAGAAAATAGAAATGGATCCAGGAGGAATACATTGGATGCTACAATTGTTTCTTTATTTTTCCTTAAGCTTGCTGTTATGTACAAGGACATTAATTATATTACTATCTATATTCTATATTTATAAGGTAGTGCATAATAAAAATTAGTAAATTCATGTCCAACTTCACTGTTGCTCAAAGTAAGAAATAAAAGAATAAATTAACTTTTTTTTACACACCCCCACAAAGTTGATCATTAGTTTTTTAAAAATTTTTTAACTTTTAGAGACTTTATTCTCCCCCCTTCACACCCCACTCCAAGTATAGGTCATCAGTTATTTCTTGTGTTACCAGAATTAGGGACTATGAAATAGGGTCTTAATTGTGGTTCATTTTCAGAATCAAATAACAGTGACATTTTAATTTCATTATCTAGTCATTTTTGTCTCATCTGCAAAATTCAACCTATGAATTCATGTTATTTTAAAAACTGATACCTAACTTTTTATGGGATTGCTAATGTTCTTCTGTCCACTCAGCTCTTGAGTTTCACTTTTTTCACTTTAGCTTTTTCCGCTCTCATTCTGGCTGTTTTGCTGATTTTTGAACATAACATCTCAGGGCCTTTGTATCTGCTCACTCTTTTGCTCAGCACTCTTCATCCACATCTTCCAATGATGTCCCTCGATTCTTTCAGATTTAGGTTGAAATGTCTCCTCAGAGACCTTCCCTGGCCAGCCCACTATCTAGAATAGTCCTCTTCTGCCCTAGAGTCCATTTTGTCTTTACCCTACCATGTTTTTCTGAGTAAATTATCACTATCTGTAATCATATTATAAATTTACTTAGAACAGTCTGTTCGTTTCCGTGGAAATAAACCTGATGAAGGCAGGGATTTTGTCTTCCTCACTGTTGTATTTCCAAAGAAGTAGGTGCCCAGTTTTGTTGAATATTATTTTTGGTTTTTCAAACATACATTTTATATCAAAGTAACACATATACATTGATTTTAAAAAGTCAAATAGTGCTAGAGCCATAAATTGATATATAACAGTGAAATCTTTTTAAATGCAATGTTTTCCCCAATATTGTCCCCATATTTCTAAATAATATGCATATATGGAAATTTGAAATGAATCCTTTTACGCCCTCCTTTCCCTCCTTATCCTAGTATATATTTTCTGATGTAGTTCACATTCTGTCTTTTCATTATTGAGCCTGGGAAGTTTTGTTACTGCCTGGCCATGGTGCGATCATGTTTCCTTTTTTCCTACACCTTTTTTTTTTCCTAGAGTAAATAATTGCAACATCTTCTCATTGCTCTAGTTTTCTCTGTACGTTTGCTCAAATCTTTTCGCACTCTCCCAAAGCGTGTCTGCCTGGTGATTTGTCACACCCCCACACCCAGCTCAATTCTGTCCAGCACCACGCTGGGCCTGCTTCCTTTAGCTCTGTGCACAGCTGCGCTGGGCTTCTCTTTCTGTCATTCCAGGAATTTCCTTTGCTTTTCTCCTTTATTAAAACTCGTCATCATTCTTGCTATACTATTATTTTGATGAAGTGTAAATTGTTTGAGATCCCAAATGCCTGAAAAAATGTATTGGTCTATCCTCACTTTTGATTTATAGTTAGGTTGGGTATAGAATTCTAGGTTGGAAACATTTCTTTGAAGACATTGTTATTGTCCCCCAGTTTCCAAGGTTCTTGAGAAGGCCAGGATCATTCTTCCGGCCTTTTTTTCCCTCTCTTTCTAGTAGCTTTTAGAATTTTCCATTTATCCTTGGTGTTTTTCATTTTGAAAGGGGTCTGCCTTGTAAATGTTTTAAGTGTCTTTTCATTCATTTTGCTAGGTCTTTTGGACCTTTTTCAACTTAAAGATGCACCTCTTTGAGTTCTAGGAAATTTTCCTTGGATTTCTTCCTCTCCTTTTTTGGGAATCCTGTTGCTCATATTATGCTGAGTTGATTTTCTAATTACCTTTTTTTTCCCTTATTGCCCTTTTTTTGTTTTGTTTTTTTTTTCAGTTCTTTCTGGGATATTTTGTCTTCCAGTTCTCCTATTGAATTTTTCCTTCAGCTATCATATTTTTAATTTATAAGACCCTTTTAAAAATTTGTTAAATGTTATTTTTCACTCTTATTCTGGCCTTTTGAGATGAATACTATTTTTGTCTCTTTCAAGTTTTCTTCTGATCTCCAGTTGTCTTTTTCTGTTTATTTCTGTATTCATCATTCGTATTGGAAGCCTTCCCCATAAACCTCTTGTAAATTATTTCATTACGTACCCCACCATTTGTTATTTGTTCCTGTGTTGATGAAAGACTTTTTGTAGAGTTATAGTTTCATTTCTTCAGGCAAACTTGTAAGAGTGGAGTTTGTGGGCCATAGTGTAGGTGTATGGTAAGTTTTTAAAGAAACCTCCATATTTTTTCCCCAAGTGGCTATAAGATTTATTTGCTGTCATCAGCCATGTGTAAGACTTCTAGCTGTTCAATACACTCACTTACCTTTGGTGTTGTCAGCTGCCCAATTATAGCTACTCTAGTGGATGTCCTGCTGTCTCCTTGTGGTTTTAATCTGTGTGTTAAGCACTTTTTCTGGTGCTGATTAATTATATGTGTATCTTTGAGAACTGTCCAAATCCTTTGCCCATTTTTAAAAAGTTGTGGTTTTTTTTTGTCTTTTTAAAGAATTATTGATTTATATAAATTATTTAAATATCCTAGAATCGAGTCCTATGTCAGATATATGTTTTGAGAATATTTTCTCCCGATCTGTGGATTCCTTGATTGTGTTCTTCATGGGGACTTTTGCTGAGCAGAAGTTTTTGATTTTGATGAAGTCTGATTTCTCAGTCCCCCCCTCCCCTTTGGGCTATTGCTTTCTGTGTCCTGCTTGAAAAATCTCCTTTCATCTAGAAACTATAGTTATAGCTTTTATGCTTAAGTTTAGGATCCATCACAAATTATTTTGCGTTACGATGTGAAATAGTGGTTGGATTTCTTTTTTTTTTTTCCCCCACTTGGACATCTGCTTGTTCCATTACTATTCACTGAAGCCTTTCCTTTCCCAAGTGGATTACTGTGGAGCCTTTGTGGAAACCCGCATCTCAACTGGTTTCTCTCTTGCATTGATCTACCCTTAGTCAACCACACCATCTTGATTTAGAGCTTTATGTAGTGAGATGTGAAGTTGGACAGTGGAGGTCCTCCAAATTTGTTTCGTTAATCTTTTCAAAGAAAAGATTTTAGTTTTTTCTCTATTGCTTTTGTATTTATTACATTGATTCTTGCTCTTTATTTCCTTTCTTCCACTTGGTGTTTACTTTGCTCTTTTTTCCCTAGCTTCCTAAGGTGGAACATTTCATTGCTTTTAGGTCTTCTTTTCATAAATAAACATTTTAAAGCTATAACTGTCCTTCCTAAGTACTGCTTTAGCTGCATTCCACAAGTGTATTCTTGTGTTTTTATTTTCTTTATTCAGTTTGAAATATTTTCCTTTATGTGTGTGCATGCATGAACCCTTCTTTGACCTATGGGTTATTGAGAAGTTTGTTGTTTGGTTTCCAGATGGTGTTTTCTTCAGAGAGCTGATTGTTGGTTTATGATTTAATTCCGTTGTGGTCAGAACTGTACTCTGTAAGATTCCCTCCCCCTCCCCCTAAGTTTATGGAGGCTTTTTATATGGTCCATCCAGCAGTCTGTTTTGGTACTTGAAAGTGTGTGCCTTTTGTGGTTGGATGCAAATGTTCCATAGGTCAGGGTGGCTGCCACTGTTGCCCGATCTTCTGGGGCTTCATGTGGGTGTCTTGTAGGCAGCCTGAGGCTGGTTTGTGCCTTTTATCCTGTGTGACATTCTGTGCCTTTTTAATTGGAATGCTTAATTCAATTTTAATTGGAATGTTTAGTTCAATTTATTGATTTGGTTGGATTTATGTTACGGTTGGGCATCGAGGTGTCTGTGTGTGGTGTTTTGCTTTGTTTTTGTTTCTGTTCCTCTCTTCCTCTTTTAGGGTAGTGAATTTTTTTTTTTTCATTTTTAGAATTTTATTTTAATTTATTTAGTGACTTTTGAGTATTCCTTTTTACATTATTTGTGTGGTGCCTGCAGGGATTACAAGATACCTTCTTCCTTTATGCACTCTCCTTGGAGGCGCTGTGGTAACTCTCCTGGTAAGGTGGAGAGCTGCAGCCCAAAGCTGGATCCTGCTCTGCCGCAGCAGCCCTTGACGCTTTTTTGTTTGATGTATTACAGCTGCATGTGTTAGAAACTCCATAGTACACTGTTCACACTTCTGCTGTCAATAGTCATAGGTACTGAAACATTTAAGAGAGGGGAGAAAGTTCTTGTGTTTACCCACATACTTACCATTTTTGATGTTCTGAGTTTCCATCTAGTATCATTTCCCTTCAGCTGAAGGATTCTAGCATTTTTATAGTACAGATCTGCTGGCGATGAATTCTTATTGTTCTTTCATCTAAAATATCTTTGTTTTTCCTTCTTGAGGCATATATTTGCTGGATAAGGCATCCTAAGTTGAGATTTTCCTTTTGTGCTTTAAAGTTGTCACTTTGCTGTCTTCTAGCCTGTTTTTTCTCAAGAGAAGTCAGTGGAATTTGTATCTTTATTTCCCTTTCTATAGTGAGTCATTTTTCTCTGGCTGCCTTTAGGATTTTCCCTGGATTTGCTTTTCTTTGTATTTACCCTGTTTGGAGTTGCTGAGCTTCTTAAATTTGTAAAATTGTAACATTTTTTTTATTTACCCAGCTCATCCTCTTCACTTTTTCAGCTTGCATTTTTCAGGCCAGTTTTTATCCAAACTGCCAGGCATAATCCATTAGTAAGTTAACGAAGTCTGTTCAGCGAAGCAGGACCACCATTTGAAAAGGAATGAACGTTCTAAAATAGAAACTATCAGAATATATCTCAGTTGGTAAAGGTAAGTGTTTTGTGAAATTTGTGTTTCTGTTACATATGTCCTCGGTCATAAAGTAGAAAGTAAAAAGTAGTAAGAAGCCACTGTGGTGGTCAAACAAGTTTGAAAACCATGGATGAGGTTGATTGTGCCCTTTAGCATTTGCCTTCCATACAGCAGCTTTCCCTCGGGCAGCGTTTGGATTCTCTGCAGAATTCAGTGCTTCCTGGTTGGAGCCTCTCCTCACCATTGCCTTTGTTCAGTGAGTTGGGAGCGGGTTGGGGCTCTGGTCTCTCCTTAGGCACCTAATCTCAACCTTCCTGCTGCCTTAGAGCCCTGGGCTTGAATTGAAATTCAGAAAGACATTATTCTGGTGGGGACCTGTTGGTGCGGGTGTGTTATTTCTTAAATAATACACAGTGTAGTGTGGACTTAGTAAGGGGTCTATGGAACAAAAAAGGTTAAGAGCCCCTGCCTTAAAGCATTCTACCTGCTCATACTTCTTGCTGGATCTGCATTTAGTCCTTTATTTACTAGAAGCTTGTTTTCTTCTACCCGATGAGCTATTATTTTAAGATGCTATGACCCAATTTTGTCACAAATGTTAGGCAGGGCACCATATTGGGAGAACCGTTAGCCAAGCAAAAATATTTCTATATAAAATAATTGAAGTATGTTTTCTTGTACTCAACTGAGGAGAAACAGCTAGAGTATAGAACATGGTTATCTTCTGTCTTTGACTCTGCTTCTTAAAGGTAGAAACTATGTATTTTAAATATTCTTAAGGGTGCTACACTCAGCATTCTTAAAAAATTTAAAATAAGATATTTGAGGAATTAAAAAATATAACTAAACATTATATTTATATCTCTTCTGCATTTATTATATAAAAGTATTAAAAGACCATCTGGAAAAGAAAATTAAAGAAAATAGAAAGATGATCTGGGAGATAATTGCCCAATAGTTTAGAGCCCACCTCTGGAATCAAAGAAGCTGGCATCAGATTCTCTTTACATCCCTGCTCAGTATGACCTTGGGCAGGTTAAGACTCAGTTTCTGGGAAACGGATGTGGCTCAAGTGATTGGGCTCTTGTCTACAATGTAGGAGGTCCAGGGTTCAATTTCCGGGGCCTCCTGGTGAAAAGCAAGCTGGCCTGCACAGCAAGCTGGCCTGAGCAGAGAGCTGACCAACGAGGAGTGCTGGCCCACGCAGGAGTGCTGACCCACGCAGAGAGCTGGTGCAGCAAGATGACGCAACAAAAAGAGACACAGAAGAGAGACAAAAAGAGACACAGCAGACCAGGGAGCTGAGGTGGCGCAAGAGATTGAGCACCTCTCTCCACTCCAGAAGGTCCCAGGATCGGTTCCTGGTGCCAACTAAAGAGAAGACAAGCAGACACAGAAGAACACAAAAACACTGGGGGTGGGGGTGGGGGCGGCGCGGGAAGAGGGATAAATAAATAAAAATAAATCTTAAAAAAAAAGTCTCAGTTTCTTCATTAGAAAAATGAGGCCTAATATCCCTGTCTTTGGGTGGTTCCAAGGATTAAATTGCAAAGGCGTGTAAAGCACTTAGGATGCTAGGTGTGGTAGTGCTCTGTGCTGCTCCTTTTTATTGCTGACTTTGATGTTCCTTGGCGGAAGGTTGGCTGCTAGGTCTCGCTCAGCTTTAAGAACATGGCCCTATGCTTACTTTGTACTCAGGATGCTGCTCTGAGCTTGTCTCGGTACCTGATGCTAAGGTGCTTGAGGGCGGAGTCCTTGCCTTGTTCATCTTCAGCACAGAGCCCCCAGAGCTGGCATATGAATTCAGTAATGACGGTTACCGAGCCATTCACATACAATGTGCTGCTCCTGCAGACTTGAGGGGCGGGAAGGAGGGTGCTGTGGTGTGGGTAGGAGGGCTTGTAGGGTGGGGGCGGGAGGTGGCATGTTAGAGCAGAAGGAGCAGCAATCTAGAGCAGGGAATTCTACATTTTACTGTGTTGTTAACTACCTGTTTTTACGAGAGCAAGTTACTGAACTTCATAGGACCTCAGTTTCTTTATCTATAAAATAAGCAAGTGACCCATTTCAGTGGTTTTAAACTGTGTGTTTGCAGTCCTCGGTTTCTCAGTGATGCCTTCAGAGTAGCAAATTTGGGGTGAAGGGGAGGGCGAGAGGGAATGGATGCCAAGGTGAGCAGTCTCTTCCAGGCTCTAACGCTCATGACTCTCAAGTCCGTGGAAACGGGCGGCGCTCTCGGGGCCTTCCTCCTTGCTCCTCAGTGGCCTCTTGCCTCAGCAACTCACAGCCACAGACTTTACTGCCTGTCTTCAGACTTCCCTGCTTGTCTTCTTTGGAGCAACTGCCTGATCAAATCCTTGGCCCATTTTTAAATTAGGTGGTCTTTTTATTTATTGGTTTGTATGAGTTCTTGTATGTTCCAGATACAAGTCCCTTGTCAAATGTATGATTTGCAAGTTTTCTCCCATTCTGTGTGGTCTTTTTACTTTCTTTATAGTGTCCTATGAAACACAAAATTTTTAAAAATTTTGATGAAGTCCTATTTATCTAAATCTTTCTTTTGTTGCTTGTGCATTTGGTGTCATAACTGAGATTCATT
Source organism: Cabassous unicinctus (assembly GCA_029593785.1). Classification (NCBI taxonomy): domain Eukaryota; kingdom Metazoa; phylum Chordata; class Mammalia; order Cingulata; family Chlamyphoridae; genus Cabassous; species Cabassous unicinctus. Next base: position 2,243 of record JAQZBX010006344.1, on the reverse strand, counting down.
TGGCAAATCCAAGATCATGAAGCTTTACCTCTATGTTTCCTTGTGAGAATTTTAGTTTTAAGTCTTACGTTTAGGTCTTTGATCTACTTTGAGTTAATTTCTGTATATGGTGTGAAGAAGGGGTCCATCTTCATTCTTTTTCTTGTGGCTATTCAGTGTCCCAGAAAAGGCTATTCTTTCTCCATATTGAATTGTCTTGGCACCCTTGTTGAAATCCATTAACCCATGCACACACATGGGTTTATTTCTGGACTCTTCATTCTATTCCATTGACCTCATGCTAGTACCACACTGTCTTGATTACCACTGCTTTGTAGTAAGGTTTGAAATTGGAAGCGTGAGCCCTCCTACTTTGTTGTTATTTTTCAAGATTGTTTTGGCTATTCTGGGTCTCTTACAATTCCATATTAATTTTAGAATTAGCTTGTCAATTTCTGCAGAGAAGTCAGGTGAGAGTCTGTATTAGTCAGGGTTCTCTAGGGAAACAGAACTGACAGGAGGTGTCTGTAAATAGTATGAGATTAATAAAATTCTCTCATGCGACCGTGGGGATGCACAAGTCCAAATCCCACAGGGCAGGCTGCAAACCAGGGGCTCCAATGAAGGTCCTTGATGAGGTCCCAGGAGACGCTGTCTCTCTGAAGTAGAGATGGGGATTCTCTCTGATGTGAAATCACTTCCCCTTTTAAGGCCTTCACCTAATTGGATGAGATGTCACTTATTGCTGATGGCAGTCTCCTCAGTTGATTGTAGATGTAACCAGCCATCTATGCAATCAACTCACTGATGATTGAAGTCCATGAAATGCCCTTGTATTACAGTTAGCCCAGGGCTTGCTCGACCAAAGAACTGGGCACCATTACCTGGCCGAGCTGACACATTAGCCTTCATCACAGAGTCTGATAGGGATTGCATTGAACTTGTAGATCAATTTGGGAGTATTGCCATCTTTACAATATTAATTATTCCGATCCATGAGCGTGGGATGTTTTTCCATTTATTTAGATCTCATTTAATTTCATTCAACAGTGTTTTGTAGTTCTAAATTACATTGCTTTTAACTAATTTTCTGTTGAATCTTCATCTTGTGTAGTAACTCTTTTTATGCTCTGTCCACAAGAAAACATGAGTCGGGCCTTAAGGAGAGCCAGGTGAACAAATACCATGACCAGGAGCACCAAGAAACTTCTGTGCAAACCCTTGGTCCCAGTTCAACAAAAGCCCTGAGGTTGGGCATTCCTCGGATACTCATGTACGAACTGCGTCTGGAGATGTGGTTTGGTCTCACAAAGAGATTTCCAGTGGGATACCATGCCCAGTGTGACCGTATCGTGGCATAAGAAATGTTTTAGCAACATTCTGATTCCCATGAACTCTGACACTTATGGTAATGGCTTATGGCTTATCTGGCTAACCCCCCAGAGCTTTCAGGCTGTACCTGCCTCACCGTCCACCACCAGCATTCCTGCTAAACACAGGCAGATTGTACTCAGGACAGCAAGCTGATTGTAATGATGCTTATGAGGAAAAATAAAGTCAATTTGCTAAAATTATAACTGCAGAATCCATTATAAATCAATTCTAAACAAAGAATCCAGTGTTATCCATGTTGTAGTTGGCCCTGTTCAAGGCTCATTGAGAGCTGGCTGCTTTGGGTGTTTTTTTTGTTGTTGTTTGTTTGTTTTTTTAATTTTAAAAACAATTTTCAGGTAGATCATTCATACATAAACAGTAAGTGTGTAGTAAATGTTGTGAGCTTATAAAACAAACATGCATAACATCACACAGCGCTCCCATATATTACCCCACCACAAATACCTTGCATTGTTATGAAACATTTGTAACAGATTATGAAAGAGCATCGTCAAAGTATTATTACTAACTATAGTCCAAATCTTTTTTGTGTATTTTTCCCCCAACCCATCCTATTTTTTGTTGTTGTTCATAAACCATATCATTTATCTAAAGTGTACAATTTGGTATAATCACTGAGTTGTGCATTCATACTTCAATCAATATTAGAGCATTTTCATTACTCCAAAAAAAGAAAAACAACAAAAACCAAACCACTATCTTACCCATATGTTATCACTACTAACTACAAATCCAGTGATGTGCTTTCACCATTTCTATTCACTTCCAAACATTTACAAACAACTTTTTACCAATTCTGCACACATTAAACCTCACCTTTCCATTCTCTAACCACATTCTTTCCTTTGGTGATTTTTTTTTTTTTTTTT
>JAQZBX010006343.1:0-53486 GCA_029593785.1 Cabassous unicinctus | reverse complement strand
TTTTTTTCTTCTTTCATTGTGGGTAAAAATCAAATTTTTCACAATACGTACAAATATTTGTAAAATGATATATAAATACATATGCATATATGTGCATTTGTTTACATAAATGTTATCATATATATATATATATATGTATGTATTTTTAAAGGTGCTAAGATTACCGAAATATTACTCAGAAATTACAGGGATTCCCATGTTCCCCACCTCCCACACCTCCAACAACATCCCACATCGCCACCCTTCATCCATGTGACACAACACCCCAATGGATATACACATCCCTGGGGCCTTGCCACCGAGCATGGACCACAGTTCACATCGTAGACCACATTCTCTCCCACACAGTTCTGCATGGTATATGCTGATGGAAAATGGCCTACATCCGTGACCGCAACGCCACTCAGGACAACACCCAAGTCCCAAAAAAGCTCGAGTATTTCAACTCCTCTTCCTGCCCCAAAAACGTCCAGTGGCCACCGGCTCCACCTCACTGTTAAAATTTCTTCCATTGCTTGAATCATAATATGTCTACAACAGAACACCACCAAGTCCACTCTAGTCCACAGCTCCTCCCCCAATCCTAAGGGGACTGGGATGGTGATGTCCACTCCACCTCCAAGTGAGAGAGGGCTTATAGCCCATATATATGGTGGATGGGTTTATCCTGCCTGCAGCTGCAGGCCCTCTGCATTCCCTGGGATGGCCATTGTCCATTGTCGTCTCCTTGCCAGACGACTTGGATGAGTCCATTGAGCTGTAGGGTAGTATAGGAGACAATTTCTTAAAACTGATTAGGGGAGGTATTTATTTCAGTGGTTGAGTGCCTGCCTCCCATGTGTGAGGTCCCAGGTTCAATCCCTGGTTCCTCCTAAAAATAAGAAACATTCCATGAAAAGAACATACACATGACTTAGAGGTTACTGAAAGCCTGAGGAGGGGAAGGATGCAGGGAGAAGCTGTGCCTGGTGAATTAGCACTTCCGCAGGTGCTGTAGTTGTGCTCATGGTGGAACCTCAGATAAAATGGGGCATGGTCACACAGACACTGACTATTTTAATTATGTAAATTGAAGTTGAATATAAAATGGTACTCATCAAGTTCTATTTTATAATTTATTACATAGAAAATTTTAATGTGAATTGGAAGATAAGAAATTCATCTGCATTTGGTGAGCAGTTGATTGAATTTTGCAAGACTGTGTAAAGGACCACACATGGGATCTACATCTTTTTTAAGCATCCCTATCCTGAAAAAAGAGATTTTGTTCCCTAGAAGCCACTGAAGGCAATTGTTGTGGAGACTATTTTCTTGGCCTTTAAATATTAAATGTCATTGTAATTATGTTTTAAAATTTTGTTCAATGTTAATAAAGTTTTCCAAATTATGAAATGTTGTACCAGTGCTTGGGATTCTAAATATAGGGGATTATTTTATAAAATTATTCATCAAATTTCATTTTCCTGAGAGAAAAGAGGAGCTTGGTAACACAGTTGGCCCTGTATCTTGTTAGATATACAGACTCACAGTTAAAACCCATGTGCACTGTTTCAAAACATGTATATTAGCAATACCCACTGATTAATATTTTTGCATATTGAAGTTGGATAAGTAGTGCATATGGACTGATTCTCAGTTTGATTCACATTAGAATCACCTGGTGAGTTTCAAAATATTTTGAATCTAAGTTATCCATCTTGTTGGCATACAATTTTTCACAGTATCCTCTTATGATACTCTATTTCTGTGGCATCAGTGGTGATATCCTTTCACTCATTTATTATTTTCTATTTTTGCATCTTCTTTCTTTTTTACTTTGCTTTTCTAGCTAAAGATTTATCAATTTTATTAATATTCTCAGAAAACCAGATTTGTCTTGTTAATTTTTCCAGTGTTTTTAATTCTCAATTTCACTTAGATATGCTCTAATCTTTGATATTTCCTTTTTTCCTGCTTTCTTTGGGACAATTTTGTTGTTTCTTCTAGTTCTTCCAGGTGTGCAATTAGGTCATTGATTTTTGCTCTTTCTTCTCTTCTAATATAGGCATTTATGACTGTAAATTTCCATCTCAGCACTGCTTTTCGTGCATACCACAGGTTTGGATATGTTGTGTTCTCATTTGCATTCATTTCAAGGTAGTTATTGTTTACTTTTGCAATTTTCTCCTTGACTCACTGTATTAGTCAGCCAAAGGGGTGCTGACGCAAAATACCAAAAACCTGTTGGCTTTTGGTATTTATTTGGGGTAGAAGCTTACAGTTACCAGGCCATAAACATAAGTTACTTCCATCACCCATCTCTATGAGGGTTCCAGCTTCCTGAGTTCTCTCTTCCTGGGGCTTGATTCTTTCCAAGTTCAGCTGCTTGTTCTCTCCACAAGGCCAGCTGTAGACTATCAGGTGAATGACTTTTCTCTGTTCCTGGGGCCTTCTCTCCTTCATGATCAAGCTCTTCTGTGTGCTTACTTCCCTGCACTCCAGCATTAATAATCAGCATCAAATCTCCAACTCAAAACTCCAACTCTGTCTTTTATCTTTGAGATCTCACCCACCAAGGGGCAGGGCTCAATGCCCTACTGATGTGGCCCAATCAAAGCCCTAATCATGCGCAGAGGAACAGACCAGTTTACAAACATAATCCAATATCTGTTTTTGGAATTAATAACTATAGCAAACTGCCACACTCACTGATTTTCTAAAAATGTATTGTTTAACTTCCATATCTTTATGCCTATTCTTGTTTTCTGTCCCTTATTAATTTCCAGCTTATTTCCATTGTGGTCAGAAAAATTAATTTGTATAATTACTATCATTCTGAATTAGTTGAAATGGACACATTTTTAGCAGCCTGCATTGATGAAAGAAGAAATTGGTGAACTCAATAGTCCAATCACAAGTAACAAATTGAATTAGTCATCAAAAACCTCCCAACTAAGAATAGCCCTGGACCAGAAGGATTCACAGGTGAATTCTACAAATCATTCCAGAAAGAGCTAACAACAATCCTGTTTAATTTTTTCCAAAAAATAGAAGTGGAGGAAACATTGCCTAACTCATTCTATGATGACATCACCCTAATACCAAAGCCACATGAAGACACCACAAGAAAAGAAAGCTACAGACCAAACTCTCTAATGAACCTGGTTGCTAAAATCCTCAACAAAATACTTGCTAATCATATTCAACAACACATCAAATGAATTATACACCATGACCAAGTGGGTTTCATCCATGGTATGCAAGGATGTTTCAAAATAAGAAAAATCATTCAATGTAATTCACCACATTAAGAGATTGAAAGCAAAAAAACACATGGTCATCTATATTGATGCAGAAAAAGCATTGAACAAAATATAGCATCCTTTCCTGATAAAAACACTTCAAAAGGTAGGAATAGAAGGAAACTTCCATAACATGATAAAGGGTATATATGATAAACCCACAGCTAACATCATACTCAATAGTGAAATGCTAAATGCTTTCCCTCTAAGATATGGAGTAAGACAAGTGCCCATTGTCACTGTTCTTATTTCATATTGTGTTAGCAGTACTTGTCTGAGCACTTAGACAAGAAAAAGATATAAAAGTCATCCAAACTCAAAGGAAGAAGTAAAATTTTCACTATTTGCAGATGACATGATCCTATACATAAAAAGCCCTAAAAAATCTATAGCAAACCTTCTAGAGCTGATAAATGAGTTCAGTAAAGTGGCAGGATATAAGATCAAAACACAAAAATCTCTAGCATTCCTGTACACCAATAATGAGCAATCTGAGGAGAAAATCAAGAAAAAAATCCATTTACAATAGCAAATAAAAGAAGCAAATACCTAGGAATAAACTTAACTAAAGATGTAAAGGACTTGTACACAGAACTGTACACAATAATGTTAAAGGAAATCAAAGAAGACCTAAATAAATGGAAGAATATTCCATGTTCATGGATTGGAAGACTAAAACATTAAGATTTCTGTCCTACTCACATTGATTTACAGATTCAATGTAATCCCAATAAAAATTACAACATTTTTCACTGAATTGGAAAAGTTAATTATGATATTTATTTGCATGGGCAAGGGTCCCCAGATAGCCAAAAATATATTAAAAAATAAAAACAAAATAGGAGGAATCATGCTACCTGACTTTAAAGCACTTCAAAGGTATAGTGGTCAAAACTACAAGGTATTGGCACAAGGATAGACATACCGACAAAAGGAACCAAATTGAGAGTTCTGATATAGATCCTCACATATACAGTCAACTGATATTTTTCAAGGCCTCCAAGTTCACTCAACTGGGGCAGAATTGCTTCTTCAACAAATGATGCTTGGAGAACTGGATATCCATATCCAAAAGAATGAGAGAGGATCACAATGTCACACATCATGCAAAAATTAACTCAAGATGGAGCAAAAAAATAAATATAAAAGCCAAGACCATAAAGCTTCTAGAAGATAATGTAGGAAGATCGTGTATTAGGAAATTGTTTCATAAACTTTATACCCAAAGCTCAAGCAACAAATGAAAAAATAGATATATGTGACTTATTCAAAATTAAAAACTATTTGTGCTTCAATGAAGGTTGTCAAGAAAGTGAAAAGGAGCCCACTAAATGGGAGAAAATATTTGGCAAACATTTATCTGATGAGGGCCTAATATCTAGCACATATAAAGAAAACTTACATCTCACAAATGAAAAGATAAAGAAGTCATTTTTAAAATGGGCAAGAGTTCTGAATAAACACTTCTCCAAAGAAGAAATACAAATGGCTAAAAAGCACATGAAAATATGCTCAACATCACTAGCTATTAGGGAAATGCAAATCAAAACTACAATGAGATATCATCTTACACTATTAGACTGGTGGCTATTAAAAATACAGAAAACTACAAGTGTTGGAGAGGATGTGGAGGAAAGGGAACACTCCTCCACTGCTAGTGGGAATGTAGAATTTTGCAGCCATTGTGGACAACACTTCGGCAGTTCCTCTGGAAGCTAACTATAGAACTGCTATACAATCCAGCAATCCCACTTCTGGGTACATACCCAGAAGAATTGAAAGCAGAGACACAGAGAGATATGTGCAGACCAATGTTTATAACGGCATTATTCACTATTGCCTTAAGTTGGAAGCAACGCAAGTGTCCATCAACAGGTGAATGGATAAGCAAATCATAGTATATACATACAATGAAATATTACTCAGCTGTAAGAAGGAATGCAGTATTAACACATGGGAAAACATGGATGAATCTTGAAGACCTTATGTTGAGTGAAGTAAGCCATTCATTAAAGGACAAATATTACATGTTGTCACTGATATGACTTAAGCAAATTGAGTAGACTCACAGAGACAGAGTATGGAAGAGGGGTTATCAGGAGACAGAAATGGAGTAGAGTGTGGTGATTTGAGGCTCAACATGGGCAAGACCTATGATAAGGTGGAAGGGAGTAGTTGGGCAGTGGATGGGGTGATAGTGGTGCAGTGATGTGATTGGGTTCAACAGAGCTGGAATGTGAGGGGGAGTAGGGTGGGGGTTTGGACTATTCCTGGAATTGGGGGAAAGGCTGAAGGAAGGAACAGATGAACCCTGTGGATTTGTAGCTCTGTAGTTAAAACTACAATTCTGGGAATGTTCCTTTGGCAAATATAGCAGGGAAGGGTTACTGGTGCAGGGTGTCAGGGGTGGGGGATATGCAGGATAGGGTGCAGCTGGGGTGTGCTTCTATGGAATATGAAAATGTTCATCTTGTCATAGTGTGTTATCTCAGTGGTTGGAGATCCACACAATAAACAATAAAGCATTAAACTCCCCTCCTGGGAAGTCCTGCTATGTTCTCAATTAGAGGGGCAAGAATCTCTCAAGAGTATAGGCAGTACCTAACAAAAGAAAATAGACCAATATGTCAAGCCTTCAATATTATTGCATGTAAATATGATCCTTATTCTTTAAAAATTGGAACTTAGTGATTATCATAGATTCCAAGGGGAAGGGAAAAGAAGAAAGCATAGATAGAACATAGGGCATTTTTAGGGCATTGGAATTGTTATGCATGATCTTGCAATGATGGACACAGGCCATTTTAAATTTTGTCAAAACCTATAAAGTGTATGGTGCAAAATGTAAACCATAATGTAAATCATTGACCATGGTTAGTAGCAATGCTTTAATATTTGTAAATCAATTTTAACAAATGTGCCATACACATGTAAAATGTTATTAATAGGTATAAGTGGGAAAGTGGGAGGGGGCTGGGTATAGGGAAATTCTATATATTTTCTATGTGGCATTTCTGTAACCTAAAGTTTCTTTGAAGATAAAATAAAAAAGGTAATGACACTGGGGGAACATATGGAAGAAATTTTCATACATAAAAGACAATAGATTTTATGGTGATGAAAGACACAACTAAAAAAATTAATTTAATTTTTTTATTTTTTATTTTTGTATTTTATTTGTTATTTATTAATTTTTTTATTTGCCACAAGGAGCTTGGACCTCCTCCCTTCCTTGAGGGGTGTAACATCCAGACTGAAGCCTGCACTACCCAATCTTCAGCCTGCCTCAAGGAATTTCCAGCACATCCCTGCTCTGAAGAAACCACCACCCAACATCCACCCTGCCCTGAAGAGTGTTCCATCCAACTCATACCTGAAGAGATTAAACCTGTCTCACCAGATGAAACTTTAAGGGAATGCCCTGAGGTAATTAGCTGGCAAAACACATCTACTTTTTCTCCATACCCACCCCCACCTTCCCTCTTCTCTTCCAGACCAATAACTAGACTAAAATCACAAATCCCCAAAGTTGTAGTACAAAGTGTGACTCATGAGGAATTATACAATACTCTAAAAGAACTGCATGAGTTTTCCAATTTATATACAGAGAAATCAGGGGAATATGTGTGGGCATGTATATTAAAGGTATGGGATGATAGTGGAAGGAATATAAAGTTGGATCAGGCTGAATTTATTTATATAGGGCCACTAAGCAAAGATACTGGATTCAATGTTGTAGCTCAAGGGGTAAGAAAGGGCTCTAACAGTTTGTTTGGGTGGCTGGCTAAAACATGGACCAAAATATGACTTAATATGCTTGAGGTGGAGATGTCTGATTTATCCTCATATACTATAGATGAAGGGATCCAGAGGCTTAGAGAGATTGCAATGCTAGAATTGATTCACCATTTAAGATCTGCCCACCCATGGCAGGAATTTCCAGAGGACGCACTTTTAACCAGGACTGTGAGGAATAACTTGTGAGAGTAACTCTATCTTCCCTGAAGAGCTCTGTGGTTGCTCTTCTCTGTAGGTCAGATATTACTGTGGGAAGTGCTCTCATGGAACTAGAAACCTTAAACAGTATAGGGATGATTGGATCCTGGACTGGCACAAAGCAAGTAGCAGCACTTAATCACCAAAGACATGTGGAAGGCACAATGGAAGGCACACTCAACACATCAATCAAAAGAGTATGAGTCCCATAGATATATGGCATTGGCTAATAATTCATGGGGTACCTAAAAGTAAAACAGATCAGTAGCCTACTAAATTCCTACTTGATCTGCATAAGCAGAGGAGATCTAGGTCGAGTAAACAAAACCCTAGCTTGAATTACAGAAACAGAGAGTCATGGCCCCTTAACCAATTCCCAGGTTTGAGACAGTTTACAGACACAGAGCCCCTTGAATGAGGGCAAGACCAGGTCCCATTGAGATCTTGTTACACTGCCAAAATTTATCCTGTTAAACTTCCTCCCATCTTTCCCCCAAAGAGACCTACAGTGTTTTACCAAGGTAACTGTGGATTGTGGAAAAAAGGAAATGATCTGACATTTCATGGATTATTAGACACTGGCTCAGAAGTGACATTAATTCCAGGAGACCCAAAACATCACTGTGGTCCAGCAATCAGAGTAAGGACTTATGGTGGTGAGGTAATTGATAGAGTTTTAGCTCAAGTCCATCTCTCACTGGGTCTAGTGAGTCCCTGGACCAATTCTGTGTTTTTCCCCCAGTTAGACTGTATAATTGGAATAGACATAATAAGTAACTGGCAGAATCCCCACACTGGATCCCTGATTTGTAGAGTGAGGGTTATTATGATAGAAAAGGCCAAGTGGAGGCCACTAGAACTGCCCCTATTTAGCAAAATCATAAATCAAAAGCAAATCTTAGGGTGTGGAGAGATAGGAACACTTATTCACTGTTGGTGAGAATGCAGAATGGTACAGCCACTATGGAGGGCTGTTTGGCAGTTCCTAAAGAAGTTGAGTATAGACTTGCCATGTGACCCTCCAGTACCACTACTGGGTATATACCCAGAAGAACTGAGAATAGTGACACAAATAGACATCTGCACACCTATGTTTATAGCAGCATTATTCATGATTGCCAAAAGTTAGAAACAGCCCTTGTTTCCCTCAACTGATGAATGGATAAACAAACTGTGGTGTATTTACATGATGGAATATTATGCAGCCATAAGAAGAAATGAAGTCATAAAGCTTATGACATCATAGATGAACATAGTGGACATTATGTTGAGTAAAACAAGCCAGACCCAAAAGGACAAATACTGTATGATTGTGTTACTATGAAAAAATATATTGTGTAACATATTGTAAGATTCAAAGAAAGAAATTTTTATGTATCCAGTATATTTAATTGAGAAAAGTGTGTTTTTATTCAACTGTATTTTATTTTTATTTTTAAATTATTGTTTATATTTTCAATTATTAAATGTACAATATAAAGTTTTAACAAAAAAGTAAATCTGGGCCCAGTGCCATAGACCACACAGCTGCAGCCTAGGACACAGTCATGGCTCCCCCAAAGGCAAAAGGGGACCAGAGGTGGGCCCAGCAGCATGAGTAGGAAGTTGATACCAGCTTTGGGAATTTTAGGTTCCAGGCAAAAGCAGAGCCTCCCTGACTTACCTTATGATTAAAGCACTCTGGGGCCCCACAACAATGAGCAGAACCATAAAGAAAAGTGCTGCTCATCCAAGAGAGATTTTTGTGACCAAATCAGCAGTTCCTTCTCAATTCCTAGATGTGCTTACAAAGTTTTAGAATGTTCAGTGCTGGAAAGAAATAAGGCAGGAAAATTAATAGTCTTTGAAACTGTATCTGGTGGTTGATCATTATGTAATATTTTTTTTTTTTTTTTTTACCAATACAACTTTTTTTTCAGTAAACATTGTGAACTTACAAAGCAAACATGCATAACATCATACAGGGCTCCCACACATCACCTCATCACAAATACTTTGCATTGTTCTGAAACATTTGTTAACCAATTGTGAAAGAGCATCGTCAAAGTGTTACTACGAACTACAGTCCATATCTTCCTCCCATATATTTTTTTTAAAGATTTATTTATTTATTTATTTATTTATTTACTTTTATCCATTTTTAACCCCCCACACACATTTTTGCAGTTTTTGTGTCCATTCACTGGGCATCTCTCTGTGTCCATTTCCTGCCCACTATTCTCATCCTTCTCCTCCTGTCAATCTTTGGAATTCAATCTTTGGAACCTCCAATGTGAGAGAGAGGTATTCTACCACCTGTGCCACCTTAGTTCCTGGTTTTTTGGTGCATCTCATCTTGACTTTTCCTTATGTCACTCTCCTGTTACATCATCATCTTGTTGCATGGCTCATGGGGCCTGATGGTGCACCTGCACATGGGGCCTGAGGGTCTCACCTGCTCATGGGGCCTAGCGGTGCATCCACACATGGGATCTGATGGTGTACCCATGCATGGGGCCTGGTGACACACCTGTTTGTGGGGCCTGGTGGCACAGCCATGTGCAGGGCCTGCAGGGCTCACCTGCTCTTGGGGCCTGGTATTGCACCCATGTGTGGGGCCTAGAGGGCTCACCTGCTTGCATGGCCTGGTGGCACAACTGTACATGGGGCCTAGGGGGCTCACCCACTCATGGGGCCTGGTGGTACACTACTGCATAGAGCCTATGGTGCACCCACTCGTGGAGCCTGGTGGTGCACCTGCCCATGGGGCCTGGGGGGCTCACCTGCTTATGGAGCCTGTGGCATACCAGCTTGTGGGGCCTGGCAGTGCACCTACATGCAGGGCCTGGTGGCTCACCCACTTGTGAGAACTGACGGTGAACCCGTGCATGGGGCCTGGCGACCTGCACGCCTTCTGTATTTTTCTTTTTTTAATTTTCACTGGCAGGTTCCAGGGATCGAACCCAGGTCTCTCCATATGGGAGATGGACACCCAACCATTTGAGCCACATCCATCCCCCTGCTATATATCTTAAGGTTGACCAAATATACCTAGAGTTACAGTTATTTCCTAAACAAGGTGGTCATAGTTTATCACCAGGATTCTAAAAACCAGACATAGGGAGAAAAACTAGGTCTGGGGACACATGCATGGTTTCTAATATAGTGAATGGTTAGCCTACCCTGATTATCACAAAATCAGGATAGCAAGAATATTCACATTGTAATAAACTTTGATGCTGTGAAATTACAACTTTTTTGCACACTCAAATTCATGACCATAAAATGAGCTTTGAATTTCTGTTGGACAACTTTGAAAAAGTAATATCAAAACCATAAAATTTTGAATGGGATTTATATGTATTGTGATTTATAATTAAAGCTAGGTATAAACATAACTTTTATTTTCTGTTTTAATTTCAGAGGGATTACTGTTTGGGAAAGCTCTTCAGAGAATGATTTTAAATTGCAGTCACTCATTATAAGTCATACCCTAATGATCCCAGTAAGCTGATGTTCTGTCTCTAAGATATGCATCAAACCTAGTACACACTGCAATTCTTATTAAGCCATGGATAGTTTTTATGAAACTAGTTGATAAAGAAACAATTATTTTCCTATTATAATGATGTAGAGTTTTGAGTGGTAATAAAAGATTAACAATTTTTTTTTTTAAAAGCAATACTGGATCCCTGGAGGGATTGCAGAGATCAGTGCCATCATCAAGGAGTTGAAGAATGCAGGGGTGATGATTCCTACTATATCCTTATTCATCTCTCCTTTTTGGCCTGTGCAGAAAACAAATGGATCTTGGAGGATGACAGTAGATCGTAAATTTTAACCATGTATTGACTCCAATTGCTGTTGCTTCTCTAGATGTTGTATCATTGCTTGAGCAAGTCAACATATTCCCTGGTACCTGGTATGCAGCTATTGATCTGGCAAATGCTTTTTTCTCAATTACCTTCAGTAAGGACCACCAGAAACAGTTTCCTTTCATTTGGCAAGGCCAGGAATATACTTTCCCTGTCCTGTCTCAGGTGTATATCAATTCTCCATCCCTATGTCATAATTGTGCCTGCAGGGACCTTGATCATTTCTCCCTCCCACAAGATATCACACTGGTCCATTATATTGATGATATCATGCTGACTGAACCTAGTGAACAAGATGTAGCAATGAATCTACACTTATTGGTAAGGCATTTGTGTGAGAAATGATGGAAGATAAATCCAACAAAAATACAGGGGCCTTCCACCTTGGTGAAATATCTAGGTGTCCAGGGGTGTGGGGCATGTCAAGATATCTCTTCTGAAGTGAAGGATAAGCTGTTACATCTGATTCTTTTTATGGAAAAAAATGAGGCACAATGCTTAGTTCATTTCTTTGGATTTTGGAGACAATGTATTCCTCATTTGGGTGTGCTACACTGGCCCATTTACTGAGTGACCAGAAAAGCTGCTAGCTTTGAGTGTGTACTAGAAAAAGAGGAAGCTCTGCAATAGGTCCAGGCTGCTGTGCAAGCTTCACTGCCACTTGGGCTATATGATCCGGCAGATCCAATGGTGTTGGAAGTGTCAGTAGCAAATAGAGATGCCATCTCGATCTTTTGGCTGACCCTTATAGGAGATTCACAATGCACTCCCTTAGGATTTTGGGACAAAGCCATCTTCTACAGATAACTACTATCCTTTTGAGAAAAGCTTTTAACCTGCTACTGGGCTTTAGTAAGACTGAATGTTTAAGCATGGGCCACCAAGTTACCATGAGACCTGTGTTGTCTGTCTTGAGCTGGGTATTGTCTGCCCCACCAAACCATAAAGTTGAGCATGCACAGCAGCACTTCATTATAAAATGGAGTGATATATATGAGATAGGACTCAAGGAGGTCCTGAAGGCACAAGTGAGTTTCATGAGGAAGTGGCCTTTGTGTCACCACTCTTGCCACATAACTTTCTCTTTCCCAGTCCATAACTATGGCCTCAGGGATTTCCTTACATTCAGTTGACAGAGAAAAAGAAAAATTGAGACTGCTTTACAGGTGGTTCTGCATGATATGCAGGTACCACCCAAAAGTGGACAGGTGCAACATTGCAGCTTCTTTCTGGGATATCCGTAAACGACAGTGGTGAAGATAAACCCTCTCAGTGGACAGAACTTTGAGCAGTGTACCTGGTTGTTCATTTTGCTTAGAAGGAGAAATGGCCAGAGGTTCATTTGCACAGTGATTCATGGGCTGTTGCCAATCGTTTGACGGAATGGTCAGGGATTTGTAAGGAACATAACAGGAAAATTTGTGACAAAGAGTTTGCAGAATAGGTATGCAGATAGATCTTTCTGAAGGGGCATAAAAAAATGAAAATGTTTGTGTCCCACAGGAATGCTCAACAGAGGGTGAGTTCAGCAGGGGAAGATTTTAATAATCAAGTCAATAAGATGACATGCTCTGTCGCTACAACTCAGTCTCTTTACCCAGTCATTCCTGTCATTGCCCAATTGGACTCAAGAACAAAGTGTCCATGGTGGTAGGGATGGAGTTTGTGCATGTGCTCAGCAACATGGACTTCCCTTCACCAAGGCTGACTTGGTTACAATCACTGCTGACTACCTGATCTGCCAGCAGCAGACCCACATTCAGTCCTCAATATGGCACCATTGCTCAAGGTGACCAGTGTGCTACCTGGCACAGGTTGATTACTTTGGCTCACTTACGTCATGGAGGGGATATCAATTTGTTCTAACTGGAATAGACACATCCTCCAGATATGGGTTTGCTTTCCCTGCATACAATGCTTCTTCGAAAACTACTATCTGTGGACTTACCAAATGTCTTATTCACCACTATGGTATTCCACACAGCATTGCTTCTCATCAAGGAACCCACTTCACAGCAAATGATGAGCAGGAGTTGGCACAAGCCCATGGAATACACTGGTGTTGCCATGTTCCCCATCATCCTGAAGCATCTGGATTGATAGAACAGTAGAATGGCCTTTTGAAGACTCAATTATGGTGCTAACTAAGTGGCAGGACCTTGCAGGGCTATGACAATGTTCTCCAGGAGGCTGTGTATGCTCTATATCAGCATCCATTTGATGGTGCTGTTTATCCCATAGCCAGGATTCACAGGCCCAAGAATTAAGTGGAAATGGGAGTGGCAACACTCACTAATACCCCAATGATCAACTAGGATAATTTTTGCTTCCTGTCCCTTCAGCCTTAAAGCTCTGTTGGCCTATAGGTCTTAGTTCCAAAAGGAAGAGTGCTTCCATCAAGGAACACAACAATGATTCCATTGATCTGGAAGTTAAGACTGTTACCTGGCTACTTTGGGCCCTCTTGCCTTGAAAAAACAGGTAAAGAAAGGAGTTACTGTACTGGATGGGGAGTTGACCCTACACATGGAGGTAAAGAAGAGTTTGCCTGGAATGCAGAAGATCCCCTGGGGGGTTTACCATGCCCTGTGATTAAAGTCAATGGAAATTGCAACAACCCAATCCACACAGGACTAACAATGATGTAGAATCTTCAGGAATGGAAATTTGAGCCCCACCAGCAGGCAAAGAGCCACTGCCAGCTGAGGTGCTTTCTGAAGGTAAAGGGAACATGAAATGGGTAGTGGAAGAAGGTAGTGCTAAATATTAACTTCAACAATGTGACCAGTAACAGGGAATGAGAACTGTAATGGTCATGAATATTTCTTCCTTGTTTTGGTATGAGTATGTTTGTTTTTTCTTTAGTTTTTCTTTTTTTTTTTTCTTTTTGTATGTTTGTATATGTACATAAAATGAATATCTTTGTTTTCTTCTCTAACCTTTCACCTTATCATATGACGTAAGTTGTATTCATTTCATGGAATAATATTTAAGGATGTCAAGTTAAAGTGTGGACATTACCCAAGGACTTGCACCCTATTCTGTAGGGATTCAGTGCATTTCTGGTTGTATGCAAGACATATGAATATTGGTTAGACAGAAATATATATACATTTATATGTTATTATTTTTATTTACAGATTAAGTACAGTTTAATGTGATGTGTATGGCTGCCAAGTTGACAAGGGGTTGATTTTCATGGTTAGGCTAATACGTCACCTCAGCCAGTAAATGGTGTCCAGTTGTTTGGTCAAGCCAACACTGGGCTAATTGTAATATAAGGACATTTCATGTACTTTAATCTTCAGTGAGTTGAGATGGCTGGTTACCTATACAATCAACTGATGAGACTGCTGGTGCTGGTGCAGATTGTTGATACCACAAAGCAGAATACAAAATATAACCCCAACTGCTGGGTGGGAATTCAAGGAGGAAAGGATAGGGAAGTTTCTAGCCTAGTTGCAGTTATTAAAAGGTCTGTCCTGAAGATTGCTGGAAATGTGATTTTGAAGGAAAGAGGGGTATAATGCATTTCTTCCTGAGCATTCTTGGAAATTGCTTCTGCAGATGACAAAGACATGTCTAGATGGAGGATGGGGAAATAAATTCATCATCGGTCTGGCCCTGTGTTTCAGTGTGTGCAGGACTGTATGTGGGGGCATGTGTGTCTTCAGGGGCACCAATTTGTAGGCATGTAAAGACTTGCTTGATGTTCTTGTGTGGGGGCATTGACACAACAACCTATGAACATGCATGTATTGTGGTCCTGGTTGCAGTGTTGGGAAAGCTTGATGAGGGAGGTAGCCAGGATTCAGGTGATGGAAGATGGAGTCAAAGCCACAGACCAGGGCCATGGAAAGGAGGAAACCAAAGGGGTGTAGACATGCCATTTGAACTCTTCTTGACCCTGGGGCTTCTCCAGGTAGGACAAGCCACCCTCAGTCCAACTCACAAAGCTTAGTGGATAGGACAGTGATGTGTTCTGAGGTCCCTGGGCAGCAGGGCCCTTCCCAGACTACTTCTAATGGCCCTCTTGACAGCAGGGGTTTCCCACCATGGGAAAGACTAAGAAGGGGAAGATGCATCAGATTGTCACCACAGAGCTTTTGAAAGATAGAGAGTCCTTCATTCTGAAATGAATGACAAGTGACCCAACCCTGTGCTCCCTGAGTGCCACAGATGTCCTATGGACAGAAATAAGGATAGACAGGGACCTGAACTCAGTTTTGACAGAGGGATGGTCAGCAAGTTGGGTGAAACAGGCACCTGGGGAAGGGAGGGTGCAGGGCCTTGGGATTGTGAATGCATGAGAGGGTGAAAAAGACAACTGCCCAGGAAATCAGCTTCTAAACCACTTCTTGGAAAAGCAGGGTTGAGAGTTTTCCTCACCCACTGGTCTGTGTGTGTTTTCACCATGAAGAAGCTCAAGTCTATCACTCAACACTCACCCACCAATATGGATTCAGCCCTACCATGTGTTAGACATTCTAGAAGCCCCCTTAAGATAAGCCAATGATCCAGTGGAGGTGATAAAGAGGCACGAGTGGGAGTGTGACAAATACACAAAGTGTCTGAGCATGTGATGAAAAGGAAGACGAGTCCCCCTGAGCCCCTGATGGGAGGGCTGAAGAGACACCATGGCAGGTTTCCTAAAATAGATGGGGTGCTCTGGGGAGCTCATCCAAGGGATGGCAGGACTCCTGGTTAGAGGACATGCTCAGGAGCCAGATCCCAGGTTCTCAATTCTAGACCTGCCACTTTCTGACTATGTCTCCTTTTTCAAGTTATTTACACTCTATGTGCCTGAGTTTCATCAACTTCAAATACTGTGGACCTCAGAGCATTTTCCTAAGTGTTAAATGAGTGAGCACAACTCAGCGCTAAGATGAGTGTCCCTGTATGTCATCAAAGCATCGGTTACAAGACTGCACAGTAATGGGGTGGGGGTGGGGGTTGGGGGAGTTTGGAGGGTAAATGGTGGATGAGTGGGCATCCCTCCTACAATGCTGCTCAAGGGCCATACTACTAGGGTCCAGATGTTTGATGGATAGCATCTGGGTCTGCAGCTTCAGGAGAACCTGGAAGGAACTCTTCCTGCAGGCTCAATCCTGGACCACCCCTTCCCAAATCTCCACCTGGGGTGCTCAGAACAGACCTCAGGGGCACCAACTTGGACATGAACAGGTGATGTTTCTGGGTCACCTGCTAATCAGGGTCATTGCTGGGCCATCTGCCACCCTTGATATCAACATAAGCACCAGCAAGTTCTCAGAATGGAGAAGCCAAACTAAAAGCCAATTACAATAGAATATATGGAAAGCTCCAATAAATCTCATTAGCAGAAGATTTATTGACTATGGCACACAGAACAAAACTATGCAAGCAAAGACTGATTAATGTAAATACATTAAAAATTAAAAGCATCAGTATGGGAAGCAGCTGTAGCTCAGTGCTTGCGCACCTGCTTCATATGTATGAGGTTCTGTGCTCAATCCCTAGTCCCTCCTAAAAAAAGTGTATCTGAAAAACAAAACAAAGCCACCAACAAATGTAAAGACAAGCCACAAAGGGAAAAAATATTTTCAATGTTTATTTTGAATCTAGAATTAGTGTCCATAATGTATTAACAATCTTGTGAACCACCAGCTAACACTTAGCAGCACAGCTTGGGACAGATGGCCAGAAGAGACATCAAGGGCAACAGATCAACATCTGTGAGGGATGTGCCCAGGCAGTGCAAGGGAAGGAAATGGAATGGCCAACAAACCAGAGAAGACACCCAGTCTCATGGCTAAAATGGAAAGTGAAAATAAGAACAAGGCTCTGTTTCACAACTAATAGGTTATCAAAAATTTATAGGTATGTAGAGGAGGGGTAAAATGGTGGCCACTAAGGAGTTCCATGTGTCAGCTGCTCCTACAGTGAAGTCAATCACCCAGAGCTATCTAAATCACCTGTTTGAGGGAAGGAAATTGGATCTCCCACTGGATCCACAGAAATTTATTTCTTTAAAACTAGTTGAACCAAATTTTTAATACATGATATTTTTATATGGAGGATGAGATCTGCTTTAGTTTCCCAAGCTGCTCAAGCAGATACCATGAAATGGGTTCACTTAAACAATGGGAATTTGTTAACTTTCAGTCTGAGGCCAGGAAAATGTCCAAATAAAGGCATCATCAAGGTGATGCTTTCTTCCCAAAGACTGGCTGCTGTAAAATCTTGGCTCCTCTGCCAAATGGTAAGGCAAATGGCATCTGCTGATCTCTCCCTTCTCTTCTGGGCTGCTTTGCTTTATAAAGGACTCCAGTAATAGGATTAAATCCCATGCTGCTTAAAAAGAGCCACACCTTAACTGAAGTAGCCACATCAAAAGGTCATACCTACTTATAATGGGTTCAAACCCAGTAACTTTCAGAACTTATTTCTTCCAGCTTTCAGAAATGTGGGATACATAAGCTTAAAATCACCACAGGATCATAATGTGTTTTCTATTATATTTTACAATTTTCACTGTCTTGAATTATATATACAATATGACACTAATCTCCAGAATAAGTGTGATCAGAGTTGGAGAAGAGGAGAGAGGGAAAGGTGGTGAGTTGTACTTAAAGGATCAATATCCAAGGCTTTCCTAGGATGAAAAAAGACTGAGTGTCCATAGAGGGCTCATAACGTCAAGTAAAAATGCACCCATATAGGGAAGAATCATGTGAAATTGCACACATGTTCTCCCAGAAAGTGAGAAGAGCCTGAGACCTCCAATGAAAGTTGCTCACAGGAAAGTGAGGCACCTCCCTAAATGCATCCCATCCCCAAAGACCTCAGTGTCATGAAGCGCAAGGAAAAAGGATTCATCCTGTAAGGGTAACTCTGTGTGAAGGATCACAGGACCCACGTATAGAACAATAGAATGACATAGAAATGGTGATTAACTATGAGGACTGATATATGACAACTACAAAACTAATACATAAATGTATAGCATAATAGGCATCACTGGAAGTCAAATTAGCAGTGTGGAGGAAATTTTTAGGAAAATCACAGTAATGCATATAAAAGATAAAGTCAAGCAAATTAGAGCAATTATATAAAAGACATTTGGCAACAGAACAAAGCCACCTGATCTAAGGACATTTGAGAGTCTCTGAAGTTGAGTACCTATAAATGAAATGCAGAACTTGTTTCCCAAGTGAAGCACTGAAATTTTCCTGAAAGGAAACTGTGTCTTCACAGGGACCATGGTATTCCTTGGAAACTTAAGCCAGGGTGGATTGGGACTGGATGTCCCAGCTTTTCTCAGTCAAGTGTCTCAGCTTCACAGAGAAAGAAGTACTTGCTCAAGTTCTCATGACAGAAACAAAGTCACACAGGAGTTGGCAGGACATTAGGCTGGCCTCCAGTCCTGCACAGCAATGCCAGCACAGAAAACCACATCCTCTCTTTATCTTCTGTGAGGCCCAGCAGACATGAAATTTATGTTTAACTGAAACAGACTATATCTCACCCCAGTATTTTTATGCAAATATATTTATCAAACTGAACAGTTGTCTATTGCTAAATCTGTTTATCTTCACTTTTCCAAACAAATATGAGTCTATCTCTCAGCTTTCTATTCTTCAATCTCCATAAGAAAAGGAAGTGAGCTGGTAGGAGGTTCTTCTGATTGATGATGATGATGGATCATTTCCATTTTGTGTAAAGTTGGATGCATTTCTTTTTCACTTTCTATGTTTTCTTGATTGAATTCTTTATAATAATCCTCTGTCAATTTCAGAAGAAAATAAGTTAATATAGGAAGGAAGAGAATGTGGGAAGAGGGCTAATGAAGAGAGGGATGGGTCTGTGCAAAAGGACCTTTGTGCAGGGATGCTGAGACCAGGCAGGTGGACAGAGTGAAAGACATTTCAATGCTAGTTGATAGGATTTGTCATCTTGTTAATGAATGAATGACAATTGTTCAGAGAATTTTATCATATTTCAAAATTTACATAATGATTAAAAGTACCTGTCACAAGTGAATAAATTTTCTTAATTTATTCAAATATTTTAAATGATGAAACCTGGAAGGATGTGAATGCCCTTTTTAAAAAAATTAAAATGTTCATTTCTCAATTAAATGTACTGGATATATATATTTTTTTAATTTTGAATTATACAATATGATTCACACTATATTTGGTTCTTAGTAATGCAAACATACAGTAGTTATCTTTTTGTGTATGGCTTGCTTTGTTCAATGTAATGTCCTCCAGGTTCATCAATGTTGTCATATGATTCATGACTTCATTTCTTCTTACAGCTACATAATATTCCATTGTGTGAATACACCACAATTTGTTTATCCATTCATCAGTTGAGGGACACATGGGTTGTTTCCAACTTTTTTTAATCATGAATAACACTGCTATGAACATAGGTGTGCAGATGTCTATTTGTGTCAATGCTCTCAATTCTTCTGGGTATATACCCAGTAGTGGTACTGGAGGATCACATGGCAAGTCGATATTCAGCCTCTTTGGGAACTGCCAAACAGTCCTCCGCAGTGGCTGTACCATTCTGCATTCCCACCAAGAGTGAATAAGTGTTCCCATCTCTCCACATCCTCTCCAATATTTGTAGTTCTCTGTCTTTTTAATACTGACCATTCTAATAGGTGTCAAAAATACCTTATTAAAGTGATAGAGTATAGCTGCATATTGAAGGATAGGACAGGTGGGTAGTGATATTACTGGGTTTGGTGGTGCAGGGTTGACAGGTGGGTAGATTAGGAGGGCAGTTAAGAATACCCAGGATACTGGGGGGAGAGATGGGAGGGGGACTAGGTGAACATGGAATTGTGGGTATGATGTTGAAAGTGCAGGAGTGGGAATGCTCTTACGGCAATATGAAAAGGTAGTGTCACTGGTTTAGGGTGTAGGTTGAGGGGGCATTCAGGGTGGGGTGCATCTGGAGTAGGTTTCTGGGAAGAGTTTGAGTGTTCATCCTGTCATAACGTGTTATGTCGGGGAGTGGAGACCCACACGGTGCGTAGGAAGGAGATGGACCCCCATCTTTGGGAGGACCAATTCACCCAGAAACAGACAGGTCGGTGTCTCTTAGGAGCAAGGGTGGATCCTAATAGGGGAGGATATTCAGCGTGTCAAGCCCTCCTGTTGCATATAACTATGAATCTTGCCCTCCAATGAGTCAAGACAGAGGAGTGTCATGTGCCTCAGGGATATGGGGAGGAAGGAACAGAAAAGATCAAACATGGGGTATTTAGCGGTCATGGGAAATGTTTTTCATGACCTTACAGTAGTGGACACAGGACATCATAAATATCATCAAAAATTATTAAACTGTACCATCGAAATTGTAAACTATACTGTAAACCATTGACAATGTTTAGTAGCTATGTTTCACTATCTATACAACAGTTATAATAATGCTACCATCCACAAAAAAAAAAAAAGGTTTTAATATGGGGTGAGAAAAGGGGAAGGAGGTTGCGTATATGGGAATCTCTAGTATTCCTTGTGTGACTTTGTTGTGACCTAAAACTTCTTTGAAAATTAAGTGAAAATTTGTGAGACACTAGAGAGTGAGAGGAGGAAGGTGCCATGGTAAAGACTGGACACTCAATAATGCAGTGATAAAAGGAAAAAATAACAATAATATATATTTTTTATTTTTTATTTTATTTTTTTAAATTTTTTCCACATTATTTGAAAGTCCAAATCTTTTAACTTTATTTTATTTTTAGTTTTTTTTCCCCTGAGTTTTCATGTATTTTACCTCTTACATTTAAGCTTATCATTATTATTTCATTTTCCTATTAATTGTATTTTGCTATTATATGGGCTTCATCTTCAAGGAAGGTTTAGATCACAGAAGGGTTACAATGTGGGCTGAAGAGGATCACTGGTGGGGGGAATCTGTCATGTGGGTTTCATGGGAGGAATTTCACCTGAATATACATGAAAAATATATAAAATTGTTCAAATGATCAAGGGATGAGTCAAGGTCACAGTGGGTAGACAATTACTCAATAAATGAGAGAATACTGAATTCCCAGCCTGGAGAGTTCTGCCACATTTTCCAATGGAGCATCAACAGTCCCCTGAGTGCAGGGGCAGTGTCTGGCAAAGGAGGATGGTGCACTGATGGGTTCTTGTTATTGATGACTAGCCTTATGAGCATTTGCTCTTGTAATTGAAACTTAGCCTACTGTTATGGGGTGCCTAAGGGTTGCCATCTGAGAGCCGCCTTGTTGCTCAAATGTGGCCTCCCTCTAAGCCAAACTCAGCATATGAATGCATTACCTTCCCCCCAACATGGGACATGACACCCAGGGATGAGCCTTCCTGGCAACGAGGGATTAAAACCAAGTGCCAACTGGCAAAACAACTGAAAAAAGACATTGAATAAAAGGGGTAAAAGGTAAAGACAAATGAGTTCATGTGGCTAAGAGACTTCAGAGAGAGTCAGAGGTCATCCCAGAGGTAACACTTATGCACACCTCAGTAGGATCTCATAGAACACCAAAGTGGCTATCACCCCACACAGAGGGGTTCCTGAGAGATCTGGAGACACCCAGGTCCTATATAAGGGGGATAGCTCCAGAGATTGATGCCTTATCAGTGGGCTCTACTTTGGAATCTGTGTTCCTGAGAGTGACAGAGTTGGACTCAAATAAGTCCTCCCTGCACATGGTCCATCAGTCCCTTCTATTCAAACCTATATGTGATGGTGGAGTTTGTAGATGTACTTCCAGAGACTGGAGCCTCTGGCCTGCCCATGTGCCAGTGTGCCTGGAATCTTGGTCGAGCTGCAACTCCTATTCTGCAGCTCAATGGACTCACCCAAGTCACCTGGTGAGGAGACGATGATGGACAACGGCCATCCCAGGGAATGGAGAGAGCCTGAAGCTGCAGGCAGGATAATCCCATCCAATGTATCCATGGCATATAAGTCCCCTTTCATTTGGAGGTAGAGTGGACATCACCATACCAAACTCCATAGAATTGAGGGAAGAGCTATGGACTAGAGCGGACTTAATGGTATTCTGTTGTAGACATATTGTGATTCAAGAAATGGAAGAAATTTTAACAGTGAGTTCAAGCCAGTGGCCACTAGATGGTTTCGGGGCAGGGAACAGAAAAGCAGGTGTAATACAGGGGCTTTTTCAGGACTTGGGAATTATCCTGAGTGACATTACAATGACAGATATAGGCCATTTTATATCAGCATATAATATGCAAAACTGTGTGGGAGAGAGTTTGGTCTACAATGTGAACAATGGTCCATGCTTAGTGGCAAAGCCAAGGATGTGTATATCCATTGCAGGTGATGTGCCACAGTAATGAAAGATTTTTATGTGGGATGTTATGGGAGGTGTGGGAGGTGGTGAACATGGGAATCCCAGTAATTTTTGTGTAACAGTTATGTAATTTAAGTATCTTTAAAAAACTTATATAAAAAAAAAGATACAGCATTATGGTTTTGATTTCCATTTCCTTAATCATTAGTGATGTTGAGCATTTTTTCATATGTTTTTTGTTATTTGTATTTCTTCTTTGGACAAATGCCTATTCAAATCTTTTGCCCATTTTTAATTGGGTCGCTTGTCTTTTTATTGTTGAGTTTTAACATTACTTTATATATCTTGGATATTACATGCTTTTTGGATATGTGATTTCCAAATACTTTCCCCCATTGAGTCAGCTGCCTTTTCACCCTTCTGATAAAGTCCTGTAAGGTGCAAAAGTGTTTAATTTTGATGAGGTCCCATTTATCATTTTTTTTCCTTTTCTTACATGTGTTTTGGGTGTAATGTCCAAGAAACCACCACATAATACACATTCTTGAAGATGTTTCCCTACATTTTCTTCTAGTAGTTTTATGATTGTGGCTTTTATATTTAGGTCTTTGATCCAGTTTGAGTTGATTCTTTTATAGGGAGTGAGAGAGGGGTCTTCTTTCATTCTTTTTGTTATAGGTATCCACTTTGCCCAGCACCATTTGTTTAAGAGACTGTTTTGTCCAATTACCATGGACTTGGTAAGTTCATCAAAAACCAGGTGACCATATAGATGAGGATTAATTTTTGCATTCTCAATTCTATTTCACTGATGGATGTGTTTATCTTTATACCAATACGATCTTCTTTTGACCACTCTACCTTTGTAATATGTTTCAAGTTCACAGAGTGAAATTCCTTCCATGTCACTCATATTTTTTAGAATGCCTTTGGCTATTTGGGTGCGTTTTCCCTTCCAAGTGAATTTGGTAATTGTTTTTTCTAATTCTCTAAAGTAGGCTTTTGAAATTTTGATTGGTATTGCATTGAATCTATAAATCAGTTTGGGTAAGACTGACATCTTCATGATACTTAGTCTTCCAATCCATGAACACGGAATGTCTTTACATTTGTTTAGGTCTTCATTGATCTCTTTTAGAATTGTTTTGTAGCTTTCTGCATATAGGTCCTGTACATCTTTGGTTAAATTAATTCCTAGATATTTGAGTCTTGTTATTGCTATTGTAAATGGAATTTTCCCGCTGATTTCCTCCTCAGATTGTTCAGTACTAGCATACAAAAACATTACTGATTTTTTGTGTTGATCTTGTATCCTGCCTTTTTGCTGAGCTCATTTATTAGCTCAAGTAGCTTTGTTGTGGACACTTCAGAATTTTCTAAATACAGGATCATGTCATCCAAAAATAGTGAGAGTTTTACTACCTCTTTTCCTATTTGAATGGCTTCCATTTTTTTCTTGTGTGATATCTCTAGCTAGAATTTCTAATAAATGTTGAATAACAATGGTGACAGTGGGAAAACTTATCTTGTTCTGGTTCTTAGAGGGAAAGCTTTCAACTTTTCCCCATTGAGTACCATGTTGGCTGTGGGTTTTTCAAACATGCCTTTTATGATATTGAAGAAGTTTCCTTCTGTTCCTATCTTTTGAATTGTTTTTATCAAGAAAGAATGTTGGATTTTGTTGAATACCTTTTCTGCATTGATTGAGAAAGTCCTGTGATTTTTTTCCCCTCAATTTGTTGATATGGTGTATTACATTGATTTTCTTATGTTGAACCAGCCTTGCATACCAAGAATAAATCCCACTAGGTCATGATGTATAAGTCTTTTGATATGTTGTTAGATTCTGTTTGCAAGTATTTTGTTGAGAAATTTTGTGTCTTTGTTCATTAGAGTGATTGGTCTATAATTTTCTTTACTTATAATATCTTTATCTGGCTATGGTATTACGGTGATGGCTTCATAAAATCTGTTGTATAATTTTCCCCCTTCTTCAATATTTTGGAAGAGTTGGAGCAGGATTGGTGTAAATTCTATTTGAAATACTTGGTAGAATTCACCTGTGAAGCCATCCAGTCTTGGACATTTCTTTGTTGGGAGCTTTTTAACGATGGATTCAATATTTTTAAATGTTATTTGTTTGTTAAATTCTTCTATTTCTAATAGTGTCAATGTAGGTTGTTTGTGTAGTTCTGGGAATTTT
The DNA here is from genome assembly GCA_029593785.1 of Cabassous unicinctus. Lineage (NCBI taxonomy): Eukaryota > Metazoa > Chordata > Mammalia > Cingulata > Chlamyphoridae > Cabassous > Cabassous unicinctus. The sequence goes on along the minus strand of JAQZBX010006343.1, from coordinate 28,850 downwards.
TCCTTTTCATCTAGGTCACAGTTTGTTGCCTTAAAGTTTCTTATAACATCTTCTTATGATCCTTTTTATTTCTGTGTGGTCAGTTGTAACTTCTCCCCCTTTTGTTTCTGATTGTATTTATTTTCATCTTCACTCTGTTTTTCTTTGTTAGTCTAGCTAAGTTTTGTCAATTTTATCTATCTTCTCAAAGAACCAGCTTTTGGTTTTGTTTATTTTCTCTTTCTCTTTTGTTCTCAATTTCATTTATGTCTTCTCTAATCTTTATTATTTCTTTCCTTCTGCTTTCTTTCAGATTGCTTTGCTGTTCTTTTTCTAGTTTCTTTACTTTTTCTGTTAAATCTTTGAGTTTAGTTCTTTCTTCTTTTTTAATATAGGCATTTAGAGGTATAAATTTCCCTCTCAAGAGTGACTTCACTGTATCTCATAAGTTTGGATAAGTTGAATTCTCATTTTCATTTGTCTCAATATATTTACTGATTTTACTTGCAATTTCATCTTTGATCTACTGATTATATAAGAGTACGTTGTTTAGCCTCCACACATTTGTGAATTTACTTTTTTCCTGTCTATTATTGATTTCCAGTTTCATTCCATTATGATGTGAGCAGGTGCTTTGTATAATTTCAATCTTTTTGTATTTATTGAGACCTATGCATGCTCTTTTACCCCAAATACTATCTAACTTTGCAGGCTACATCCTCCCACTTGGATTCCCTCACTAGCTTCTGGAGACAGGACCCTCAGGCTGAGCAGAGGTGGCTGTTCTCATCCAGGTCCACCAGCCCTTGCCCTCTTATGTGGAGTCATTTTCTCATTGCACACCAAGCAGGAAGTCTGTTACTCCTCCCTTGGGTCTGACCAGGGCCACCAGGCATTGAACAAGGGGCCCAGGCTGAAGAGACTGCAGTCAATATTACCCATGTTTAGATCCTGGCCCAGCTTGGATCATAGAGTCTAAGGGTCACCCCATTTGCCACTGCACCCTACCCTGCTCTACAGGCTACATCACGAGACCACCACACAGAGCTGCAGGGAGAGAGAACCCACCTCATTCCCCGAGGCAAAACACAGAATGTCAGCCTGAGCTGGGCTTCTGAGAGCAAGAGTGAGCTGAGAGCCAGCCGTGGTCTTTCCTTGCCACTCAAATTTTGTGGGCCTTGGCCTAGCCCTTCCTTCTCTCAGGGCCTCAGTGTCACATCTGTAAATGTGGACCTAGGACCCCCCCATGTCAGACATTTGTACAAATGAACTAGAGCCTGAATGAGACATTGGGTGAGTCACTGTCTCTGGCCTAATATATCCTTCAATAAGCCAGGACATGCAAACCTTGACTAGAATTAAATTCATGATTATCTTTGGGAATAGTTATTATGAAAAGTAAAATAATATTTTAGTCACAAGGATTTCTCTGTTTAAAAAATATTTCAAAACAGTTTTGACTGTGGACACCTAATTGAAATCTTAAAATGACTGGGCAAAAATAAGTTATTAACAGAGTAGGGGGTTTGTTGTTCTCTTATTTTACTTATTACTATGAACAGTTTAAATAACCAGGAGTTATTGTTAAGTAAAAACAATTCATGGGAATGGCAGTGGCTCAAGCACTTGAGCAACTGCTTCCCACATAGGAGGTCCCAGGTTTGTTTCTTGGTGCCTCCTAAAAAGCAACAAAAACAAACAGTAAGTCAACAAAGGAAAAAACAAACTTAACGCAGCCAATGTGACTCAATATTTGAGCACTGGCTTCCCATATATGAGGTCCCAGGCTCTATCCCTTGCCCTGGAACCTCAAAAAATGAAAATAAAAAGAGTTCAAAGCCACTTACCTGGCTGTCCCAGTCACAGAAATTCCTCTGATGCTTTATTATTTCCATGAATACAATAACACCAGTTTGTTATTTCACTTACATACCAAACTCTCCTAACTGGCTTTCCCATTCACAGAAATCCTCTAAATAAAATAGATATCAAGAGCTAAAAGCATCTGAAAGTAGTTCAGTTTCTACCTCCATCCTTATCATCATCAGGACTAACAGGAACACCTAGCCCAGCATGACCCTATGGCCACTACATGGCATTAATCTGCATCTTTCCCCAAAGGATCAGATCTGCAAGAGGGGGACTGAGTATCTGCATTCTGGGAGGAACCAGGACCCCATAGAGGAAATAGGGAACTGTTGGCCCTCCACAAGTTTCTCAGAGAAGAAGATGGCTCAGGAAAGGGTTGGTGGGGAAAGACACAGAATGAGCAGATATCTGCCAACCAAAAACTGCATTTGCTCTGAACTCAGGGAAGGATGGGTGGGGTAAGGAATAAAAAGGACAGGAGGAAAAAAAAAAAAAAAAGGACAAGAGGAGTGGGAAAGGAAATATAAATTTTTATGTTTCCATGAAAATAAAATCATGTACAATTGTGTCACAGTAACTGACAACAAAGTGATGCAGAAGTCATGTTGTGGATTTTTAAGTTCATATGTTTAGACATATATAAAAAGGTACATGTCAATGTTGGTGTGAATATTTCTATAAGTAAGTATATCCACAGTTAGCTTTGCCCTCACTGGCTCCAGGGCCTATAGCCAACCTTACTTAGGCAATTGTCTGAGGTAGAAGGTAAGGGGTCTCTGACTGGAGGCCCGAAGCCAACTTGGCACCCCTTGTCATGCTTCCCCTTCAGGTGGCTCCTTCTCACCTGTGGCCTCTGGAAGTTTCCTGCAGGGGTCCCTGCCTTCAAAGCAGTCAACACCATGTCCCTTATGATTAGATTGTGCCATTTAGTGTTCACATTTTCTTGTGAGTCAACTCCAAAATCCTCCATTTAAATTCCCTACAGTTGTTCATTCTGCTATAGTGCTTCTTGTGGCCTCTGAGCATATGAATTGTGGTATTTCCTTCCTGACCCTTTACTTAGTGTTCCTTTGCTTTTTCTTTAGCTGCACCAAGGGTAGAGAGAGCGGCTGTGGGAGGGGAGCAGTGACATGTGTCCTGGCCACAGATTCAAAGAGGGGGCAGGTCCCAATTGGGGAATATGTGGTAGGGAGTTAGAAATGAGGAGCAGGAGCTGGGGAGATTCTTCTCTGCACCCAGGCTCCTCTGTCCATATTTCATTCCTCCTCTGGCTCTTGGGGCCAGGCTCTGAATGTGGAACCTGGAACATCACATTCAGACATCTGTGATGTAGCACTGGTCCATCACTCCATGTGACCCTCCTCCCCTCAGCCACTTGGCTCCTACCATGAAGGCCCCACCCTCTCAAAGGCCTCCCTCCTTCCTGCCCATCAACCCTCCATCTTGTCCTTTCAGGAGATGTCCACAGAGATCTAGAACTTTCATCTAGGCAGAAGCTAAATGTCTACCTCCATGCCAGTGAATCTCAAATGGGGTGAGGAATGGGATTTGTGCCAAAGTGTGGACTTTCCCTGAGGCCCTGCAATTTTTAACCTGCCACCTGGGGGTGGAGTGGTTTAAAGAAGACTTTGACTGGAGAGGATCCTGTGGCTATACCCCATGCTCCATCTACAATGAAGTTTCTAACTTTCAGAATATTTGCATATGAAAGAAGTGGTTAAAATCTGCTAGTAGGTTTGGGAGCAAAGGCTAAGAATTGCACCTTAAATGATGAACCAAACCCAAAATCATCTACAGGAAATCATTCACAGATAACTAACAGAATTTGGTTAAAGCCACCCCTCATACCCACACTAAACTGCTCTGATATCCTTCCATCTGAGCTTCAAATGAAATAACTGAGTTTCAAATGAAATAACTGAGTGAGGCCTGGTCTCTACAGTAAGTAATTCTTAAGCTGAATGCTGCAGAGGTCACCTACCTGTTCAGGTGGGTGCCTTTCCCAAGACATGTGGGCACCTACTTCCATGTGCCATCTCATCACTGGCTAATTCCCTTCTACCAAAGTGGGAGTGCATCAGAGCCTCAACTCTGAAAAAGCTTGCAAAGACCTACTAAAAGTCAGACAATATAGAGGTGAAATTCAATGGGTATTTGCAGCAAAGTGTCCATGGTGGCAACATATTTGGGGACTTTTATCCTGGGACTGCCTTTCCTTATATCGCTGCTTTGGGATCTGATTCTGGCTGAGAAATGCCTGGGGAAGGAGTATGGCAGGGGAATACCACAGGATGCATGGCCAATGGCTGTGTTGCCATAGATGGAATGAAAATCCAAGCGGCACTCAGGGGGGCTGATGAACAAAGTTTTATTACTTGCAGGCCCAGAGTAGAGTTAAGTCTCCAAAAAATCTGAGCCCTGTGTCTTGATTTTTATAAGTTTATATAGGAACACTAAGTGGGCAAATTCCTAAGCAAGCTGCCAGGCAGGGTTACAAAAGCAAAAGGAGTGAGGTTTGCTTACCTTCCTAAAGCAGAGAGCTATTGGGAGGAAAAGAGTCTGTTTAGAGTTGTAAATTCCAGTTGAAAGGGGCAGGCAGGGAGTGTTTATCTTCCTAACTATGTGGATTTCAGGGAGAAAAGGGGAATAAGGGAGAAAGGGACCTAGGGGAGCTTATCTTCCTAAAGCTGTGGGTTTCTGCTGTGGGGGGTGGTTAGGGCCCTGGCACTTCCTTTATCAATCCCCCTTTTTGATGCCCTTATAATTCTTTATGGGGAACCATCTGCTAACATGGGGATTTTTCTGTAGTCCCCAAGGGCTGATATTTAACACGAGGCATTACTTGGTTTTTAAGGCATTTAAGCGGGAAGTGATTTTTGTGTTAGGTACCCTAGAATGCATGGCCCAAAAGTTAAGAGGAAGAAGGCTGAAGCTATTACTGGCAGAAATGGCAAAATCCAGGAGAGAAGATACTGGAAGTAGTGCCCATTGGCAGATGCCTGGTATACACGGTTTAAGCTCGTTCCTTTAGTAGGGCCACTTTGCCCTTAACTATCCCTGAGGAGTTTGCATAGAAACAGCATTCTTCCCCCAGGGCCTGTCAGATACCCCCGAACCTGCAGTGAACAAGTCTAATTCTTGACTGTTTTGTAAAACCAGTTCTGTCAATGAGTCTATCTGGTTTTGCAACCCGGTGAGAGCTCCCGAAATTTCTTTGAGGTCATTTGATGTTTCCTGGGCTTGGGTGTGTAAGCCCTCCTGACCAACTGCAGGTAAGGCCCCTGCTACTGCTGTGGTCCTGCTACTTCTAGTCCTAAGAGTATCATAATTGCCTGTATTGCTCATTTGGCTCAGGAGAGCTCTCCAGGCAATTCATCTCCATACACTGAGAATGATGGTACTGGCCAAGCCAGGTAACAGATGCCTTGGCCATGCTGGGGTAGGCACTGGTAGATGTTGGTGCCACAGACCCAGATGGTGAAGTTTGCGGTGCATCAGTCAGGCACATTGAGTGGGCAGGTGGTGTTACAGTTAGCCCTTCCAAGAGGGAGGATGGTTGAAGGAGACCTGGTAGTTATGTTTTTACTGTTAGCTAGTTTTCCTGGGGGTTCAGTTATGTGGACTGGGAGGGTCCTGGTCCTTGCCACAGAGCTGTCATGGGTCAGAAGGGTTACATTCTATGGGACAGGTACGGGGCAGATGGTTAGACTGGAGGAAGTGCATAGCCAGCAGGATGCAGTTATGTCAGGCCAGGATTCATTTAGGAGTCGGTGGACGTTTTGAACCTGGTTCAAAAGGATGTTGTGGGGGGCTGTTCTAACTTAGGCTTTTAGCATCTGGGCAGCCTTACTGATATTTTTCATGAGGGTTTTCTCTGGGGGTTGGGTTACCAGTATCAGTTGGACCTGTATGAGGTCCCCTGGGCCTGGCCCCGCTGGGTCATATATTCCGATTCCTAGTTTCAGTCCTGTTTGGGTCGTTAAAAAGGTATTTTCTGATCCAGTGTTTATGTTTAATGAGGTGAGCTTTATGGGGTCACAGGTTTTGATGCCACACCCTGCCAGGCAGAGGATTTTCTGTAGGAGATATGGAGAAGTCAGTGGGACCCCCTTCCAGGGAGTGGTGGCACTTACCAGCAAGCTCCAAGAGTGGCAGAATCCTCCACTCTTTTAGGGGTCTCAGCAGAGGTATTTGTCATAATTCCCATAGCTGCAACCCCTACACCCTCTCCTGCAGGCAGGTATGGGGGCGTGGGGGTACAGGGCAACTAGCAAAGTGTAAGGAGTGTGATCTTGGATTGCCCTGCAAGCATCAAATATTACAGAAGCTGAAGTAGCACCTGCTGAGAATGGGACTGAAGTGTTCAGCATGGATTGTTTGCCCCAGCTTTGACTAACTTGCAGCTGCCATTGATTTTGCGGTCGGGTATTGGCTCCTAGGGTAGGGGCAAGGAAGGATAGGACAAGCAAGTCAAGGCACAGAAGCATCCTATTATACACCATTAAGCAATTGCAGTTAGGGCTCTATTCACAACAGTCCTGTATGCAGAGGCCACAGCAGCAAATCCAACTCCAAATACAGGCGAACAGGCTGTATAAGCACAGGATCCACCAGGAGCATGGGTCCATTCAGCAGGCATTTGATGAGGTCAGTGCTTGGGGGTCCTGGGTGACTTGCACTCTCAAGAGGTGGTGGGTACAGGTGGGTACAGGTTGGGCTGTACAGCTGTTCTGCTCTTTATCAGGGTGTGCCTTCTTGAGCCTGGAATGATGGATCCAAGGGGCAATGCCTGCAACTTTAAGAGCAGTAGGAGTTACAAGGATCACAGTATGTAGACCTGTCCAGGAAGGCTGAACGGGTTCTTTTTTCCAGTCTTTGACCCAGACTAGGTCCTCTGGCTGGTGGGGGTGCACCAGGTATCCCAGGGGAATGAAATTCTGGGACAAGACAGTTTTATGTATTTCAGCTAGAGTTTTCCCCAGCTGCTGGAGAATGGAATCTTGGCAAGCCTCCCCCAAAAGTTTGAGATTTCCTTTGAAGGCTTCGATAATAGGGGGTAGCCGTCCAAATAGAATTTCAAAGGGTGAATAGCCTGTGGGTCCTGAGGTACACCTAACTTGGAGAAGGGTTAAGGGAAGTAAGTCTACCCAAGGGAGACCAGTTTCTTGACAGAATTTGGCTAGGGTGGCTTTGAGGGTTCGGTTCATGCGTTCAACTTTCCCTGAACTCTGGGGCCTGTAAGCGGTATGGAGTTTCCACTTGATTCCTAACATTTTTGCTAGTTCTTGGACTATGGCAGCCATGAAGGATGGGCCGTTGTCACTTCCAATAGACAGTAGCAGCCGATGTCAGGGAATGATTTATCTAAGTAAAGCCTTATTCACTTCTCTTGCCTTTTCAGTGTGAATGGGGAAAGTTTTGACCCAACCTGAAAAGGTGCTTATCATCACCAACAGATATTTGTACCCCTGACTTGGTTTAACTTCTGTGAAGTCTACTGTGAGATCTTCAAAGGGGGCTGTCCCCATTTGCTGGACATCTGCCAGAGCATGGGGGCCCTGCAAAGGGTTGTTTTTGGCACAAACTTGGCACTGGCTGCTGCTGGTGGCACAGAGAGAAGCTAGTCAGGCTATGTAGTAGTATATCCTGAGCAAGACTTCTAGCACAATTTTCCCTAGGTGGGTGAGTTGGTGATAATGCTGCATGAGGACAAAAAATCTGGTCATCTGGGAACAGCCAAGTTCCTTTGGTGGTTCGGCTTCCCCCTTTTCTCAGCCCATTCCTGTTCTTCCTGGGTGTAGCTTAGTTGATTAGTCTCTTGTCCTAAGCAGGACAGGTGCGGTGTCAATTCTGGGACTCATACTCTGTGGGTTCCTTCAGCTGCTTGCCGAGCTGCTTTGTTGGGTATCCTGTTTCCTTGAGTGACCATGTCCATTCCTTTATGATGTCCCCAGCATTGGATGATGGTGACTTCGTCTGGTTTCCAGATTGCTTCTAACATTTGGAGGATTTCTTCTTTGTTTTTTATTTCCTTTCACCCTGTGGTTAGGAGACCTCTTTCTTTATAAATCACCCCAGAGATAAGAATGATAGCAAAGGCATACTTAGAGTCAGTGTAAATGACTACCAATTGTCCGGTGGCTAGCTGCAGGGCTCGAACCAGTGCCCAGAATTCTGCTCATTGAGCAGACCATCCCCGAGTTAGAAATGCCACTTCCACCACCCATTCAGTAGTGGTGACAGCATATCCTGCAAAATTTTCCCCATTTTTAAAGAGACTGCTACCATCTGTAAATAGGGTCTGATCTGGGGAATGGAGCAGTTTGTCTTGGAGGTTGGGGTGACTGGCGTAAACTTCCTCAGTCACTTCAACACAGTCATGCTCAGGAGACCCTTCCTCATCTGGCAAAAAATGACAGGGTTTAGACTGCACACTGTTTCTATTGTCACTCTGGGGTTTTCACAGAATAAACCTTGATAATGCGCAAGTCGGGGATTTGATATCCACCAATGCCCATGTGAGTTCATTAGGGCAGTGACTGTGTGTGGCACCATGACATGAATTGCTTGTCTGAGAGTTAATTTGTCAGATTCCTTCATGAGGGTTATGGTTACTGCCAGGGCTTTCAGGCAGGGCGGCCACCCTGCAGCCACGGGTTCCAGCTGCTTGGAGAGGTAAGCAATGGAGGTCTTTGCCAGGGGCTGACTGTTTGTGTGAGAAACCCCAATCCTACTTTGTTCTTTTCATGCATGAACAGGTTAAAGTTTTGAGTTACATCCAGGAGCCCCAACGCAGGGTCTCGGCTGAATTGTCTTTTGATGTTTTGAAAGGCCCCCTGTTGAACTTCTCCCCAGGTAAGAGGCTCTTTTTCTAGACCTGCCAGAACTTCATAAAGGGGTTTGGCCATGGCTGCAAACCTGGGAATCCAGATGTGGCAGAACCCAGCAGCTCAGAGGAACTCAAGAAGCTTTCTTTTTGTGGTGGGAGTAGGGATGGTGCATATCACTTTCTTTCACTTGAGTCTGAGCATCCATTACCCTTGTGTGATGTTGAACCTCAGGTACTTGACCTCCTGTTTACATATCTGGGCCTTTCTCCAAGACAGTTTGTACCCAGTCAGTGTTAGGACTTGTAGGAGAGTCTGGGTCCCTCTCCAGCAATCCTCTTCTGTATCACTGGCAAGTAGGAGGTCATCTATGTATTGCAAGAGGGCACACCTGCAGTCTTCCCAGGGGTAGGTAGTCAGATCTGCTGCAAAGGCTTCCCCGAAAAGGGTGGGGGAGTTTTTGAAGGCTTACAGGAGCCAGGTCCAGGTTAGCTGAGATTTCTGCCAGGTTTTGGGATCTTCCCATTCAAAGGCAAACAGAAGCTGGCTCAGGGGTGGCAGCTGCAGGCAGAAGAAGGCATCTTTCAGGTCCAGGCAAGTGAGCCAGGAGGCTTCAGGTGGCAGCTATCCTAGCAAAGTGTATGGGTTGGGAACAACCTGATGTAAGGTCAGAGTGGTGTTATTAATGGCTTGTAAACCCTGCACTGGTCAATATCTGGTCCCATCTGGCTTTTTTTACTGGTAATAATGGGGTGTTCAAGGGTGACTGGCACTCGATTAGGATTCCCTTTTTTCTCAGGTGATCTATGTGTTCAACCATGCCTAACTGCACTTCACAGGGTATTGGATACTGCCTCTGCTGGACTGGGACTACTCCAGGCTTCAGGTCGATGATGATGGGTGCATGGTTCCATGTCATTCCCAGTGGGTTTTTTTCTGCCCAAACCTGGGGAAAATGTTCCGGCAGTTTTTCCGGATTCTGATGTGAACTTTCTTTCACATGAAGTCTCCATTCTTCACTTCAGGGTATGATGATGAGGAGAGTGAGGCCAGTCCCGAGGTTTAAGCTTGGTGGCCCTTCAGGTTTGAAGGTAATCTGGTCTCCCAGCTTGTTAAGAGGTCCCTTTCAAGTAGGGGAACTGGGCATTCAGGTAGGTACAGAAATTCATGAGTCACATTGTGGCCACCGAGCTGGCAACTTCTTGACTGGTAAAAAGGCTGTTAGCTTAACTGGTCCCCAGTCACGCCTATGATATTAGCAGTTTTTCTGCTAAAGGGGTAACGGGGCTTGTGACCACAGGATATTCAGCACCAGTGTCCACCATGAAAATCACTGACTGGCCCCCAACTTGTAATTTGACCATGGACTCATGGTTCCAGTGAGCCTGGTTACCCCTATTCAGGGTTGAGCCTACCAGCCCAAACAGATGGTCTTGAGGCTCAGGTTGGTATTTCCCTTTAGGGATGTTCCCTCTATGTGCCTGAGTCTTTTGGGGGCACTCATTTTTTCAGTGTCCACTTTCTTTGCAGTAGGCACATTGGTCTCTGGCCAGAGGCACCCTTCTGGTGCTTTTTCCCCCTTTTCAAAGTGGCCCTTCTCATCTGGTGGAGTCAGGATTTCCCAAGGCTGCTGCCAGTAGGGAGACTTGATGTATTATTCACTTCTTGGCTTCTCATTTGGCAGCTTCATCTCAATTGATGAATACTTTGTTGGTAACTTCTGGGAGTTGAGAGATGTTCATCCTCGTGAACCCTTTTAATTTTTGGAGCTTTCTTTTAATGTCCATTGCTGCTTGAGCAACAAAGACGGCATTTACCATCCTCTGGTTTTCTGGCACTTCTGGGTCAAAAGGGGTGTAGATTCTGAAGGCCTCATAAAGCTGTTCATAGAAATCTCCCGGAGATTCCTTTGGCTTTTCAGTAACTAAAGCATCTTTGTCATGTTTGTGGTTCATTTTGCCCCTTCTCACACCCCTTGGATGAGTGCTTCCCAATATTGCTGGAGTGCAGCCCATCCCTGATCGGTGTTGAATTCCCAGTTGAGTTGGGCCTCTGGTGCTGCATCTCATGCCCAATCTTCCAGGTTTAAGACTCCAGTAGAGGCCTGTTTCTGGAACCACTTTCAGGCTTTCATCAGAATCCGTTGTCTCTCCTCCATATTAAACAAAGTCAGGAGGAGTTGGTGACAATCATCCCAAGTAGGATGATGGGTTTGGAAAATGGATTCCATGAGATCAATAAGGGCCTGGGGCTTTTCTGAATAGGAGGGGTGTGGTGCTTCCAGTTTAAGAGGTCTGTAGTTGTGAAGGGCTGGTAGTATAATACAGGCCTCCTGGGTCAGATGGTCCCATCCTTGCCGATCTGGGCCAGACCCTGTGTTTCATGGAGGGGCATCTGTAACGTGGGTTGTGCTGACGAGAACCTCCTTGCTATTGGGGTTCCAGGGCTTTCTCTAGAGGGGGTCGATGTTCATGGAGGGACCAAAGATGGGGATGTTTCTGGGAGATCTGCCTGCATTCCCAGGCTAGGAGAAGAGGCTAGAGCAGCCAGAGCAGATGGTGGTGGTGGGGGGTGGATCTTCCTCCAAGCACCTTTCATGACTGACTGGCTTCTGGAACTCCATTCCCTGTGCAACCAAGACCCTGCTCTGTCCCTTTTTTCCAATGTACAATCAAACTAATGGGGCAGAGTCTCGGTTATCTCTAGCCAAGAGTCAATGTAGGGAAACTGACTGGGGTGGCCAGGAAATCCTGTGACATCTAGCCACACTGCACAGACCCTGGCTATATCCAGGGTCCTTTCCAAGGGCCAGTCAATGTTAAAATGGGCCACTCTACTTCACATAAGGTTCAGAGGGTCCCGGGGTTCATCCAGATTCCATAATCTCTGGAAAAACCCTTCTTGAAATTCTTGAGCATGTAGTTTAAGATGGTAAGTTTTGACTGTGATGAGCCCATACCCTACGTCAGTGGTACAAGACAGACAAGGGAAGGGGTTGCCTCTTTCAAGGCCACTCAGATGCCCACCTGGTCCACTTCTCTCACAAGAACTTCAGCTCATCTTGGCTAAGGCACCCGGGCAGAGTTCGGGGTGGGCCATTATGCCATATGACATAGCCACAGAAAACAGGTTAGGGCCCACATCGGCTCCGTAGTATAAAGCTTTGGAGTCACAGACTGGAATAGCAGAGACAAGCCTCTGTCATCCTCACTCACACACAAAACCACTCAGATATTATGCAGTTCCTCCCACAGGGATTGCCCTAGTCTGGAATCTGGGTACTTGAGATTTCTGGAGGTGATCGGTTTCCCCTGCCATTCGGAGATGGGCCTTACTTTTTGGAGTCTTCTGGCACTGTTCAGTCCACCTCCCCACTGAGTCAGGCCAGGGTGTGAGGACACAGCCCATGGGGACCGCCTCAGAAGGAGGTCCCATCAAGAGGCTGTCAGCCACGCCCATCAGCCCAAAGCCGGATGCACAATGGGCCTGCTTGATTGCGTTTTTCTGGTCAGGAAACCAAATGTTGTGGCAGAAGGAATGAAAACCCAAGGGGCACTCAGGGAGGGGTGCTGATGAACAAAGTTTTATTATGCACGGGCTGAGAGGAGAGTCAAGTCTCCAAAAAAAATCTGAGCCCGGGGTCTTGATTTTCATGTTTATATAGGAACACTAAGTGGGTGAATTCCTATGCAAGCAGGCAGGCAGGGTTACAAAAGCAAAAGGAGTGAGGTTAGCTTATCTTCCTAAAGCAAAGAGCTATTAGGGAGGAAAAGAGTCATTAGCTGTTTAGAGTTGTAAATTCCAGTTGAAAGGGGCAGTCAGTCCAGGAGTGCTTATCTTCCTAATGATGTGGATTCCAGGGAGAAAAGGGGAGGAAGGGAGAAAGGGACTAAAGGGAGCTTATCTTCCTAAAGCTGTGGGTTTCTGCTGAGCGGGATTAGGGCCCCCCGCCCCCCACCCCCCAGCACTTCCATTATCAGCTTCTGCATGGGGCTGATGACACCCTTGACCTGAGGATGCAGAGACCACTCCTCCCTAGATCATGGGGTAGGGCAGATGGAAACCATCTGTAATTTTATGCATACAATTGTCAGGGTTTCTGTTTATTCCAGGCAAGATGTTAAAGCATCAATAACTATGGTGTGAAAAGTAAGAGCAAAAGAGGCCACTGCTGCATGTTGCTTTTGGATAAGAATCATTCCAATAGTCACAATTCCCAGAGGTGCCGGGACTGGGCTTTTAATGCAGGAGGAGGAGGCAGGGATGCTTCAGGAAAGGGGCTGTGTGTGCCCCTGTTGGGTGGCTGCCTGGACCTGATCTGTGATTGATGTGAGACTCTCTCTTGTCCTGCTGATAGCTCACCTGGCCCAAGCCTGGCTAGTAGTAGGAGCCTTGGTTAAGCCAGGTTGCCTGGTAACTTGGGCAGAGGGGTTTCCCAGTAAAAGATATTCCATGATGTGTCAAAGGGCCCTCCCAAAGGCTGGAAATTCACTCTGGGTCTCTTCTCTCACAACACTCAAAGAAATGCTCTCCATTACATCATCTTCTTTTTAAGTAAAAACCAGGCCTTCTGAAGTGTTTGCCTGAGGGCTTCTGCCTTGGCTATCAGACAGCCCTGGACCTCTGGAGAAGCATATCTTCCTCCTTTTGTATGTAAATAGAGGAGGGGCTTGGAGTCTTCAGTGTTACTAGTCAATTAACTCTCTCTTTTTCTTCTGGGTTGAGAGGGGCTACTCAGACCCCTTATTACTCTTACCAACCAGTCTGCCCTTTCTCCTCATCCCTCTCTTTTTTGCATCTGTTGAACAATTTCATTTTTTCCAGTTTCTGTGACCAAGAACAAAACTGGTTAAGTATTTGTGTACAAGATTTTGTGTGGAAAATATTTCTGTTCACTTAAGTAAATATGTACAAGTGGGGTTACAGGTCCATTTGTTAAGTGTATGATTTACTTTATAGGAAACTGGCATTATCTTCTAAAATGGCTGTATTGTAAAAAAAATTTTGCATTCACATGAGTAATAAATATGAGTTCCTATTGTTCTGGAATCATGCCACTATTTGGTATTCTTATTTTTTTCAAACTAGTGTGCTGTGGTAACTCATGAGGTTCTAATTTGCATTTCCCTCATGACTAATACATTGAGCTTTTCTTCATATATTTATTTCCCACCCATATATCTTTTTAATGTGGTATTATTAAGATCACTTGGCAATTTTTTAATTGGAATGTCTGTATTCTTATGGTTGATTTTTAAGTGGTCTTTTTATATTCTGGATAGAAGCTCTTAATTAGATATGAGATCTACACATATAGTCTGTAAATCTGCTTGCCTTTTCTAACTGTATGTCTAAACAAATGTCTTTAATTGTCAAATTCATCAGTTTTTGTTGTTAATGTTGTTTTGGTGTTCCTTGTCCTCTTGAACAAAATCTTTAAGTATAGTTTGAATCTCCAATCAAATAAATTTTGAGTTTCAGTTTCCAGTTTAGACTGCCTTTTAGAACAGCATTTGACATTTCATGATGTAATGAAGAAAATTTGTGGTTCCCACTGACTAGACTCATAGGCAACCATCTTTCTGTTTAGGGCAGAGGTTTTTGTTTTTGTTTTTTTACCAGAGGTCCAAGGTCCCCTCCAAGTGGTCCATGGAAAGATTTCAGGGGTCCATGAAGTTGAATTAATTTTGAATAATCCTAAAATTTAAAGGCATGCCAATGTTGAGTGTCAGAAAACTATCTGCCACTACATTTTGAGAAGGGATCTGTGGTTTTCATCTGACTGGCAAAGTGGTCTGTGTATCAAAAAAGGTTATAAACACCTGGTCTAGGGTGTCCCAATTGATCTTGGGGGTAAGTCTTTCTCACCAGCATGATGTTGGCTGGATTGTATATCAATATGTGATTGTTTGAACACTTATTGTTGAAAAGCCCATGCTTTCAACACCGAATTGTCTTAGCATATCTGCAGAAAATCTATTGGCTATATATGAAAGTCTATAGAAGCCTTAAATCTGAACATGCTTATAAAGACCTACTAAAGGCCTGATGACTTTAGAGCCATATTTCAATTGGTATTTTAGACAAAGTGTCTAGGGTGGTGACATATGTGGGGATGAGGCTTAGCCCAGGACTGACCTTCCATATAGCTCTGCTTTGGGATCTGACCATGGCTGAGAAAGTGCTGGGGATGACTGGGGAAAGAGGATGGCTAGGGGCAGTCCATAGTATGCCTGGTTAGTGGCTACCACCCAGGGCTGACAGCTCAGCTTGCTGAAAGGGACAGAGAGTACTGATCCCCAGGTCAGAGGGAAAGGCAAATGGGGACCAGCAATGATTTTGTATATACAATTGTCCAGGCAAGGTGTTATGATATCAATAGCTACAATGGGGAAAAAGTAAGAGCCAAAGAACCTACCACTTGGCACTGTTTGATAAGAATTGTTTCAATAGTCACAATTCCTAGGGAGCTGGGAACTGGACATTTAATATGGAGTAGGAGGAGATGGGGACCTCCAGGGAATGGGCTTTGTGGCCCTTGTAGGTTGGCTGCCTGAGCCTGATCTGTGAATGATGTAAGACCCTCTCACATCCTGCTGATAGTTCACATCACCCAAATTTTGCTGTTAGTAGGAGCCCTGGTTGAGACAGGCCACATGGTAACTTGGGGTGAGGTGTTTCCCAGTAAAAAATGTTCCACGATTCAGTGTCAAAGGGGCCTCCCTAGGGCTGGGGATGCACTCTGAGTCTCTTCTATCTGAATGGTCAAAGAAACGCTCTCCCCATTGCATCATCTCCATCTTTTTAAGTAAAAATCTGGATTTATGAATTGTTTGCCTGTGGGCATCTGCCTTGGCTATCAGGCCTGCTCTGGACATGCTTGTCTCCTTTATAAATGTAGATAGAGGAGGGGAGCCTACAGGGTTCTCAACTCTGAACATGCTTACAAAGACCTACTAAATTCCAGAGGATTTCAGGGCTGTAATTCAAATGGTATTTTAGGCAAGTTGTCCATGGTAGGGACATATGTGGGGATGAGACTTAGACCACAACTGCCCTTCCATATAGTTCTGCTTGGGATATGAACCTGGCTGAGAAAGTTCTGGGGATGCCTGTGGAAAAGATGGTGAGGGGCAGTTCACAGGATGCCCAGCCCATGGCCACTGCCCAGTGCTAACAACTCCCTTGGCTTAAAGGCACAAAGATTTCTGTTCCTCAGGTCAGGGGGAAAGGCAGATGGTGGCCATCTATGGTTTTAAATATGCAGTTGTCAGGATTTATGTGTATTCCAGGCAAGGTGTTAAGGTATCATCAGTACCTTAGATGGGGAAAAGTAAGAGCAAAAGAGGCTACCACAAGGTGTCATTGTTGGATAAGAATTGTTCCAAAGTCACAATTCCTGGGGGGCAGGGAACTGGGGTATTTAATATGCAGGAGGAGGAAGTGAAGGCCCTCTAGGGATGGGGCCTGTGTGGCCCTCCATAGGGTGGCTGACTGGGCCTGATCTGTGACTGATGTGAGGCCCTCTCATGTCCTGCCAATAGGTCACCTGTTCCTTAGCCTTGATGTGAGTAGGAGCCTTGGTTAAGCAAGGCTGCCTGGTAATTTGCAGAGAGGGGTTTCCCAGTAAAATAGTGTTCTATGACTCTGAGTCAAAGGGGCCTCTCAGGACTGGGGATGCACTCCAGGTGTCTTCTATGTGAGTGGTCAAAGAAATGCTCTACCCGTTGTATCATCCCCATCATTTTAAGTAAAAATCTGACCTTGTGAATTGTTTGCTTGTGGACATCTGCCTTGGCTATCAGCCAGCTCTGGACAGAACTGTCTCCCTCCTTTTAAAATGTAAATAGAGGAGCAGCTCCAGTCTCTAGTGTTACTAGTCATTTACCTCTATATACTTTTTCTGGGATGATAGGGGCAGACCACATAGTATTCTCACCAACAGTCTGCCCCTTTCTGCTTGTCTTCTTGAACAAAATCTTTAAGTATGGTTGGTATCTCTAATCAAGTAAAATTTTGAGTTTTAATTTCCAGTTTGGACTCTCTTTCAGTTCCCTTTCTGGGCCCTGCTTGACTTTCCATGCAGTGACAGAAATTCTGTGGTTCCTGCCAACCATACCCATAGGTAACTCTGTGTGTGTGTGTTATTGGGTCTTATAACTGGTGTTTATTTAGTTTTGTAAGAAACTGAAATTTTTTCTAAAAGTGTTTGTACCATTTTACATTCCCAGCAACATTATGTGCGGGCTCCAGTTCCTTCACATCCTGGCCAACACTTGTTATGTTCAGTCTTCTTACATTTTAGCTATTTGAGTTGATGTGTTGTGATTTTAATTTGCATTTTCCTAAAGACTAATGGTTTTGTGTATCTTTTTTAGGTGCTTATTTGACATCAATACATTGTTTTTTACTTAAAGTGTTTGAATATTTTACCTATTATTTTGTTATTTTTAAGTTCTGTGACCTCTTGCCATATTTGGATACAAGTCATTTAACAGATACATGATTTTTAAAATTTATCTCTGAGACTGTGGCTTATTTTGTAATTATCTTGATGGTGTCTTGAATAACAGAAGTTATATATTTTGATGAAATCCTATATTATTTATTTAGAGATTGTGGTTTTGGTGCCATAGCTAAGAAATCTTTGCCTAAGTAAAAAACCTGAATATTTTTCAAAATTTTTCTAATGGAACTTTAAAAGTTTTACGTTTCACATTCCAGTCTGTTATCAATGTGTGGTTGTTTGAACACTATTTATTGGAAAGCTCATACTTTCTTCACTGTATTTTCATAGTATATGTTAGAGAAAAACGGTGTTCACTGGGACACAGAGACTGACAATTGCAGGCAGAAAGTTTATTGGGAAACTCTCCCAATGGAGGGGGTCTGAAGAATACACTTCAGCCCCCCTGCTGGCATGGTGGGGGTCTGAAGAGAGAATTCAGTCCACCTGTGGTAGGTAGTGGATATGACTTTATACAGTACATCCATAGGCCAGGAACCCAAGTACAGTCTGGAGCCAAATGGCCAGGGGGCAGTAGGCTAAGAGGTCTTGAAATATGGGAGGGGTTGTCATTTAGAGAATGTTATATAAATGGAATAATCCAATATGTGACTTTTTTAAGGTTGGCTTTATCACTTCTCATAGCATCCTAAGATCCATCCACAGTGTTTTTTGTATCAATAGTTCGTGGCTTTTTTTGCTGCCTGGTATTTCATGGTAGGGAAGGACCACAATTTGTTTAAAAGCTTAACTATTAAAGGACATTTGAGGTGTTTCCATTTGGGGGATATTGCAAATAAAGCTGATATGAAGATTTATGTTTTTATGTGGACATAAGTTTTGATTTCTGGCATAAATACCCAGAAGGACAATTGTTGCATCTTATGGTAGTTGCGTTTTTAGCATCATTTTGGGGGTGGGTGAGGTGGGGGGGTTGTTTTGTTTTTAAGAAAGTATCTTCCAGAGTGCTGTCTCATTTTATATTCCCATTAACAATGTAGAAGGGAACCTGTCTGGGCATCTTCTAAGGTGTTTGGTATTGTCACTTTCCATTATTTTATCTGCTCTAATAGGTGTGTAGTGACATCAAACTGTGGTCTGGCATTGCATTTCCCTAATGGCCTATAACCTAATGCCTAATAAAAGGCAGCTATTTCTCCACCCAGGAACTCATAGCCTAACCTGGTATAGGTCAGGAGCACAGACGACTGACTTGAATCCCATTTCTGAACTTTGAGGGTCTGTCCTTTTTCCAGGATTACAGACCCTCTTCCTGGCAGAATGTCTCCTGTACAATTTTTTCCATTTTCTCCAAGCTCTAATGTAAAAATTAAAAGGATTTTCACAAGGCTATACTTCTCTGGTTAGGCCTGAGTGGAGCCTTGTAATTAGAGGTGTTTATGATGTGAGTGGAGCCTGGTCTTTGCTTTTCATCCATTGAATTTTACTGTCACACACACAAACCCATGTATGCATATACATATATATTTGCAGAGGAAAAGATTTAAAAACAAAATAAGACTAGAGGACTTTTGGTGACTTTGCAAAGCATGCTTCTGCTATTAGATAAAGGTAGGATGATTTTAGATAAAATGGGAGGAGTAAACATTTCTGTGACCCATTTTGTTTGTACTGCTGTACTTACATAAACGTATGATATGTAAAATGATAAAACATGGCACAGGGAGAAAATCCAGTGAGCATCAGAAAATTGTCTTCAGAGGGCAGCCAATATAGAGGTTGCTGTGGAGGCTAGTGGTCCGGGGTCTGCACCTGCCTCCAATCACAGATTCTCTGCTCTAATCAGCTTTACATAGTGGATTTCAATTGTTTTAAAAGGATGGCTTTTTTTTTTTAACTAGGAAGCTTAAAGTCAATGGCTCAACATTTTCCTTCCTTGTAAGGTGAAGAAACATGCAGAGAGTTTCAGTAATTATCCCCAGGCCCAAGTGCTCAATGTGAGGCAGAACTGGGCCTATGGAAGGGCTCCTTGCATTCATCTACTTCTCTTAGACAGTTAAATATGGGTTTTGTGTGTGTGTGTGTGAAAACAAGTTTCCAGGGGGAAAATTGACCCAAAAAAATCACATTAAACTATGCTTAAATGGAATGGAATACAACCATATGTGAGGTTCCTTGCTCTAAAAGGTGTTTGGAAGCCACATGAAGCTTTTGTGAAAACAGAGAAATGAAATTATGCACATTGCTAGCTTTATCTTAATTTACTTCAGATTTTTGCATAATGTGAACGTGTAAATGTAATTCTAAGAATAAGTAAACCAGTCCTTCTAAACATGATTCTATAGGAAAATGTGTTGTATATTTGCATCTATAGAATTGTCTCCTCTACAATGTCAGCTTCACCACAGTTACTGAACACAGCACACTGTCTACAAGCAATTTGCTGAAAATAAATGTGTCAAAATTAAATTTCCCAAATACAGCAAACTTTCACATTCACCATCACTGATGTACACTTATTTTTTTTAAATCTTAAGTTAATATTAAGGCAATTCATATTTGGGTTGAATTCTTTTTTAATGCCATTAAGGATAGCTGGAAATTTTAATTGAGTAGTTTCAATTTTCTTAAATGGAACCATTAAAATGATTGCTATTTGTTGACTCTCAGACCGGTTCAGTGGTCTAATGAATATAATATTTATCTAGAAATGCAAACATTGTCACCAGTGTCTCAAATTTAATTACACACTGAGGTAGGGAATGAGATAAAAATCACAAAAGGATCCATATAAACAAAATCAAAATCAAACCAACACTGGCTGACAGATTATCTAATCGAAAAACCTGCTCAGATAATACTTTCCCATAATTGAGAGGAAAGAGTCACCATTGAAGAGAAATTTCTACAAAAATATCTAGCAGTTAACAAAATCAAGACACTGAGCAGAAGCACTTCGGGAGTCTTCAAAGAATATGGATTGGAAGACAAAGGAACAGTCTTAACCAGGAAAATGCAGTGAAAAGAGTATAAAGTCAAAATTAAAATTTGCTCCTGCTGTATGACCTCTCCATTCCAATTTCTGTGAGATGATCACCGGTAAACAGTTTCTCATGTGCAAACTGATTGAAATGTTTTAAGTAATTATATATATATGTATGTGTGTGTGTGTGTGTGTTATCTATCTATCTATGTATATATATTGATCTATATAGGAGCTTGGTCCTCAGTTTTCTTCCATATCTCAATGTTTCAAGAAATCAAACATAATAGACAAATCAATCAGCTATTATAATAACTGTATGTCTTTTTTATACACTTGTATTATTTGTAATATTGACTGGGTACAATTACCCATCTTCCCTATCATACTTATTGGAATATAGAAGTTCATTTTGGTGATTTCTCTGATGTATGTGATATCCACTGGGGATGCTTGATGGACTTCAGATGGTGTCAGGTCAGGTCTCATAAGCCCTGGTGGCTTCCCTCACTGGTCTGGTGCCTTAGGAGGGATGACTAGAAGGCTGGGCTCCCTTGGGACCATCAACTAGATATGTGCCTTTGGCCCCACAGCAGGGTGGTCCAATTTTTATATGGTGGCTCAGGCATCCCCTAGTGGACAAAGTAGGAGCAAAAGGGGCCACCACTAGGCATCATTGCTTGATAAGAATTTTTCCAGGAAGCACAATTCCCAGGAAGGCAGGGGACTGGGCCTTGGATATGCAAAAGGAGGAGGCAGGAGGAGCCATCCAGGGAAGGAGCTGTGTGGCCCCCTTTAGGGTGGTTACCTGGGCCTGATAAGCTAGGATCTGTGACTGACATGAGAAACCCTCAGGTCCTGCCGGTAGCTCCACCCAGTTCCTAGCCTTCCTGAGAGTAGGGACCTTGGTTGAGCAAGGCTGCCTGGTAAGTTGAGGGGAGAGGTTTACCTATAAAAATTATTTCATGACTGTGTCACAGGTGTCTTCCCTGGGAATGAACTCTGGGTCTAGTCTATGTGAAAGCTCAAAGAAATGCTCTCTCCATTGCATCTTCTCATCTTTTTAAGTAAAAATTGGACTTCGTGAATTGTTTGCCAGTGGGCAACTGCCTTGGAGGATAGGCAAGCTGTGGATGGGTGTGTCTCTCCTTTTTTACGTAAATTGAAGAGGGCTTCGAAGTTTTAGTGCTATTATTTAACTGCCTCTTTTCTTTTGCCCTCTGGGATGAGAGGGGCAACTCAGACCCCCATATTACTCTACAATCCTTTTTTCTTGTCTCCCCCCCCACCCCGCCCAGTTATTGATGAACATTATTTTTTCCAATTTCCAGTTTATGGTGACCAAGAACAAAGCTGCTTTGATATTTGCATAAAGGATTTTGTGTGAAAATAATTTCAATTCACTTGAGAAAATAGGGAGAAGTGGGGTTACAGGATCATTTGGTAAATTTACAAGAAACTGGCATTGTCTTTCAATGTGGCTGTACTCTTTTGTTTTGCATTCATGTGAACAATGTTATCCATTCATGTCATTATTTGGTATTCTCTTTTTATGTAAAGTAGTATCATAAGTGTTTAGTGGTGTCTCATTTTGGTTCTAATTTGCATTTTCCTAAAACTATTATGTTGAGTTTTCTTCATATTTTATTTCCCACCCATGTGTTTAATGAGATACTATTAATCAATTATTAAGTTGCTGTGCTCCTATGGTTGGAACTGCCACAGGGTCTTGGTTGTATAGCCAGTGTTGCTGGCTCAGTGTCAGTGTCACCCAATGCCATTCATTTCCATTTGGGGGAGTACTAGAAACCACAGGGTTTCCCCTCTCTTCTTACTAGAGCTGTCCATTTGTGGTTACTAGGGCCACCAATTTTGGCTGGAAAGCTGAGGCAACACCTGGCAGAGTCCACATCTGGCAGCACAAAGTAGCACCTACAGACCTCAGCAAGCCCTGGATCTTTCCCAGAGAGTGTTAGCTATTTGGGAGATCCAGATCAGCTAAGAGCAGCCAAAAGAAGCTTATGTCCCCATGGTCATGAGCAAACTGCCCTGTTCACTGCACTACTTGTTCCAAATTGGTTTAGTTGGACCTTAAATTTATAACAGATGCAGTTCTGTTGCAACAAAATGGGAAACTGGGGCCATGATGACTGAGTAAAGATATGTGTTTCTCACAGAGGTTGGGGGACATGAGGGGTTGACAGGAAGTGCCATCAGCTCAGGGGGCTAAACCAGCAAGAAGGGAGCACACAGGCAGAGCAGGAGGCACTCCTGGGCTTGTGCCTTTATTGTGGTCCAGGGGTAGAACTTAGCAGATTGCTGGTGGGAGTCAAGGATTTGTTACTTTAAAGCAAATGCCTGAGGAAAGGGAAAGGAAGTGGCATCCCAGGGTGCTGGGGTTGGTAAGCTTATTATTTGGGACCAGGCACAGGTTTTGGGTGAGATACGTAGGCTTGTGGGTTTGGGCTCTGGGGGAATCTGTGCTCCAAGGGCTGGAAGGCTGCTTATTAACTAGGCCAAAGGTCAGTGTTAGACAAGTGGCTTAGCTGAAGAGAGATGGGTGCTTAACAGAGCACAGAAGTGGCACAGCCTCCTCACAGAATGTTCTTGCCCTCACTCAGAGTGTCCCAGACATACTTATGCCCTTTCAGATCTTCCCATATCCTGCCTCAGAGCTTACCTTGCGTTAATCAACATGAATAGAAAACTGTTTTCATCTTCCTTCTTCTGGGTGCTGGATGATTCTCATTCTTTAAAGTAGGGGTTATTAACCAGAGGTCCATGAAGATTTCAGGGGAAAAATTTCAGGGGGTCCATGAGCTTGAATTGAAAATTTTAATTTAAAGACATGCTGATGTTGAGTGTCATAAAACTATCTGCCACTAAATTCTGAGAAGGGGTCAGTGGTTTTCACATGACTGGCAAAGGGGTCCATGGAACAAAAAAAGCTAAGAACTCCTGCTTTAAAGCTATTCTCAAATATTAGCACATCAGAAAGGCATCTATGAACTTGCAACCTGGGGTCCCCTGATACCATGTACCACAATTCTTCAGTGTAGATGTACTGGTGTGTTCACTGGTTCACCATCTCCCTCTGCTTCCCTAAGGCAAGAATAATATCTGTTTTCCCACTTTTCTATTCCCAGACCCTGTACATTGCATGAAGCAGTGAAGTTCCTTAATAAATATTTGAATTCTGTATAGTTCCATGAAGCACATAGACATTCAGATTTCCAAGGTTTCTTTCTATTGAGTTCTTGTCATGGTTCCCAGTATCCCAAAAAACTAATTTAAAAAAATGCCAGTCTCCTCTTTGCCTATTGTTTATTTTCTTTGATTCACTGCTTTAGGTAAAGCTGAAAGAATATTGTTGTACAGAACTAAGCTCTGCAAGTTTGAGAAACAAATGTTCAACTCTATAGAAGTTACAGACTTGGGATTCTGATTGAGGGGATAAATGGAAGCAGGAAGCAGATTGACTTTCTACATTTCAAAGTGCTCATTTCCCTGAAAAAAACCTTAGGCATTCTGTTTAGTGAACTCCTGGTAAAGTTTCTCTCTGGTTCTTTTAAAATACATGCTCAATCAAAATTCTACTTATCCATTCTTCCCATATTCTAGCACTTTTGCCATTGATCGCATTTTTCTAGTTTTTGCATTTTCTCACTTTTTATGAAATGCTTCTTCCCTGAAGTCACCACCCTTGGCCTCAGGGCTCAGGGACCCACAGGGCAGAATACTGATGAATACTGTCATCAGTTTACCTCCGAGGGAAAATGCTCATGCAATTGGGGCACATGCTCTCTTGGTGTGATTGTGCAGGGAGTCCCCTTCTTGAATTATATAAAGTACAGTACAATCCCTCATTGTTTCAACCTGTTGTACCAAGAATCCCCAAACCCTATATTCAAAGAGAAAATACTCTCTGCGAATCTTCTTGACTATTGAATATATTTGGAATGCATTTCTTGCACAACTTATTTAAGTGATCTCAAAGAATACTTGGAAGGGTAGAAATGTCCCATAAGTGTTGTCACAGGCAGGACTTAAGAGAAGAATGGGCCAATCATAATCTTCCCTAGCCTGGGAGTGGGGCATGGTGTCCTTTTGGGTGGCTGTGCTCTGGAGGGAGGGGCAAGGTGAGCCTCTCGGCCACCAGCTTTAGGGCACCGGAGATCATTCCCCACTGTCTCCTCCCCCTGGTCCTGGGATCCCACCCTCCCTCTGCCCTATGGGCCTCCTGTACCTTGGATCTTGCAGTTCCTGCTACAGGCCAGTTTTCCAAATGTTTATTGGCCCCTACCTCTTTCTTTTCCTTTATATAGTCTCTTCATTTTCTGTTGGGTCATTTGTGATTTTCTTATTGAGTTTAGATATTTTATAAATTAATCCTTTATTGGTTTATTTTTGTTATGATATTTTCCCACATCTGGTATTGCCCTTTATTTTCTAGTTGTTTGTTGCTGGTGTAGAGCAATAATCTTGATTATATTTGTTGAGCTCGTACCAGAGAACTTGTTGCATTCACTTTCTGACTGTAATATTTGTAGACTGTTGTGGGTTTTCCATTCATGTAATAATGGCATCCATGAATATCTGACATTTTGATTTCTTTCTTTATGTCCTGTTGCCCTGACTGCCCTTCTAGTACAAGGCAGAATAGAAGTCATGAGAGCAGGCTTCTTTTTCTGTTTCTGACTCCAGGGGAAAAGCTGGTTTCCCAAAAATCCTGGGTTAAGTATAGTGGTTTCCATAGGTTCATATTAGATAAGCTTAATCAGTTTAAGGAAGTTTCTTTCTTTTACTCTTGTGTTAAGAATTTCTTTACTTTAAAAAAATAATCATACATCAGACTTTATATTTAGGGAAGTTTTAGATTACAGAACAGTTACGTTGAAAGTATATAGGATTCCTATATTCCCCAGATCCCCTCCCCCTGGTTTTTTACTTTTTATTTTCCATTTCCAAATCTTTACAATCTAACTAAATATAAATTCTGTACAAATTCAGCATTAGCTCCTTATTCTCTACCCCAATCTATCCCCTGGTAACCTATAATCTAGAGTCTATCTCTGAGTGTACTTTTTGAAATGAGTTCATAGCATTGCAGTCATACATTATTTGTCCTTTTGTGCCTAGCTTATTTCATTTAGCATAATGTCATCAGGATTCATCCATGTTGTCTCTTGCATCAGGACTTCTTCCTTTTTTACAGCTAAATAATATTCCCTTGTGTGTAGATACCATATTTTGTTTATCCGTTCATCAGTTGAACAATTGGGTTGCTTCCATATTTTGGCAATTGGGAATAATGCTGCTATGAATGTTGCCTTGAAAATATCTTGAGTTCTTATTTCTCTACATCCTCTCCAGCACTTGTCATTTTTTAAAAATAAAATTTTATTGAAGTATACCATTCATACATGAACACATATAAACAATAAAGGTATAGTAAAATTTGTGAATTTACAAAACAACATGCATTTCATCATGCAAGGCTCCCATACATCTCCCCATCATCAACACCTTGCATGTTTGAAACATTTGTTGCAAACTATGAAAGATCATCATCAAAATATGACTACTAACTATAGCCCATATCTTAAATTT
The DNA here is from genome assembly GCA_029593785.1 of Cabassous unicinctus. Lineage (NCBI taxonomy): Eukaryota > Metazoa > Chordata > Mammalia > Cingulata > Chlamyphoridae > Cabassous > Cabassous unicinctus. The sequence goes on along the minus strand of JAQZBX010006343.1, from coordinate 3,115 downwards.
GGTTTATTTCTCCCCAACACACTCCATTATTAACACCTTATATTACTATTATATATTTGTTATCATTCAGGAGAAAACATTTTCATGTTTGTCCATTATTCACCAGTGGATTCCTTGTGTCATACAGTCCCATGTTTTGTACAACCCATTCAAAGTGTACACTCACTGGTTCTCATTTTCATCACAATTGTGCTGTCATCACCTCAGTCAGTTTTAGAATGTTTCATTACCCTAAAAGGAAAAATCCCATACCCACCTATACACCCTATTGTCCTTTAGTATTGAAAAGAAACTTCTTGCCAATCCTGCAAAATACTACAATATTACTGTTAACTATTGTCCATAAGTTACATTAGTTGTAATTTCCAATATATCACCATATTCTTAGCACTTTATAAAAGAAGAGCATTCTTGTACTTATACTATTAACCACAATCTTCATCCACCACCAAAATCATTATACTATACATCCCTAGATTATTCCCTAGTTTCTTTTCAATTAACATTTACTTCCACAGAAATTGTTTTTTTCCATTTTTTTTTTTTTTATAGCAGGAGGTCCCAGGGATCAAACCCAGGTCCCTCCATTTGGCAGATGGATGCCCAACCTCAATTTGAGCCATATCCGCCCCCCTTTTTTACTTTTAATGGATAAATATTGGTATTTATGAATTGCTTTTTATTGTACTTCTCCATGCTCCTATGATTTTTATCCTTTGTGGTTCTATTAATGGGATATTTTACATCTTGAGATTTGGAATATTAAGCCACACTTATATGTTTTAGTATATCTTGTTTTGTATTAATGCTTATATTTTCATGGATGGCTGAATTCTGTCTTTTCCTTCAAGTATTTGTATCTCTATTTATGAAATATATGGTTTGGAATGATCTTTTCATATAATGCTGTGTTCTGATTGTGGTTTCAATCATATGCTAGTCTCATCAAAGAAAATGAAGCATGCTGTTTTTCTCCTGTTGCAGAGTTTGTGTAAATTAGGTGGTTTTTCTTCCTTAAATGGAATATTTCTTCAGTGTGAGAGTCTGAGACTGTAGTTTTCTTTCTGTGATGTTTTTGGTGGGTTGTGGCAGGTTGTTTTAATTTTTAAATAATGGCTTCAACTTTTTAAATAACAGGAATTTCCAATATTTCATGGTTTGTGTGTGTATGCATGAGTGTATTTCAGTTTTGCTAGCTAGTTTTCAGACTTGATGCCTTTTGATCTCTGTAGTCCAACTTTGTAGGCCTCAGTATTTCATACATTTCTTTCAATCTTGTTGGTGACTGCAGGTTTTGTAGAGAATGTGTCTGTTTTGATTCCTAATTTGGTTAATTTTTCCCTCATAATCAGTTTTACCTATGGTTTATTAATTTTACTTATATATTTTAAAACAGGATTAAACTTAATTTGTTTCTATAATGTGCTTATTTTCTATTTCATTCATTTCTGCTCTTTTTAGTATTGACTTTTTTCTATGATCTTTCTTTTTTTAATTTTTATTAATTTTTTTATCTTAAAGAAGCTTTAGATTAAATAAATGTTACATTAAAAATATGTGGGATTCTTATATGCTCCACTCCCTCTCCCTCCCACACTTTCCCACATCAATGACATCCCTCATTAGTGTGGTACATTTGTTACAATTGATGAACACATATTGAAGCATTGCTACTAACTATGAATTACAGTTTACATTGCAGTGTGTACATTTTCCGGCACACTTTTGTAGGTTATGACAAAATATACAATGGCCTGTACCTGTCACTGCAATTGTCATGCAGGACAATTCCAGTGTCCCCAGAATGCCCCCATATTATACCCATTCTTCCCTCTCCCATCCCTCAGAATCTCTGGTGGCCACTGCCTTTATATCAGTGATAAGAATTCTTCCATTGCTAGAATAATATTGTCTTAATCGAATAAGTGCACTTTAGTCAATTGGTCATTCCCCAATCTTGAGGACCTTGGGATGGTGTCGTCTATGCTGCTTCTAATTGAGAGGGAGCTTAGACCCCATGGGGCAGATGGATGGAAATATCTTGTTTGCAGTTGCAGATACTCTCTATTCCTTGGGATGGGCATAGTACATCATCATCTCCTTGTTAGTTGTCTTCAGCAATTCCAATGAACTGAAGAGTAGGTATTGCAGCTCTGTTGAAATTCAGGTCTCAACAGGTACATGGATGGGTTAAAGATTTAAGTCTCTGTGATACATATTTATCAACTATACTGCTAATTATAGGTTCAAGTAAAAGGGACAGAAGAGCCAGGTGTAGAGAACTTATAAATGGGTCTAACTTTCTTACACTGGGGAGCATAATTTCCAAAGTAAGGCCCACTGAGAGGGTGCTGAATTCTTGACGCATCTGACCTGAAAATTCTGCCCTCCATCTATTATCAGGAGTCAATTTTGCCAAGTTTTCTGACATTTTAAAGTAAGGATTGTCTTCCTTCAGTCTCTGTCATTGTTTCTAAGACCTCATCCGAAATTTGTTAACATCCATATTTTTGCCAACAGTCTTTTCAAAGCAATCTAGATTATCTATCAAGAATCTCACAATTCCTACAGAATATTCCCATTACCCATTTATAAAACTTTTCCAACATTTTTGTTATTCTCATTTGCATACCCCACACTTCAGTACCAATTCCTTAGTTTGCCAAAGGCTGCCAGTGCAAAAATATCAGAAATGGATTAGCTCTTTATATATATATTTTTTTAATTTATTTTTTTTTTATTTTTTAAAGATACTTAAATTACATAAATTTTACACAAAAAATATATGGATTCCCATATGCCCTGCTCCCCACACCTCCCACAACCTACCACATAAACAACATCCTTCATTAGTGTGGCACATTCATTGCAATTGATAAATGCATCCTGGGGCATTGGCACTGAGCATGGACCATAGTTCACATTGTAGTTTACACTCTCTCCTACACCAATCTGCAAGTTATCGGAAGATATATAATGGCCTATATCTGTCATTGCAATGTCATTCAGGATGATTCCCAAATTCCAAAATAGTCTCTGCATTACACCTCTTTTTCCCTCTCCCTGATTTCAGCAGCTCTAGTGGCCTGTCTCCACAATAAGACTTTTTTTTTTT
>JAQZBX010006342.1:0-53498 GCA_029593785.1 Cabassous unicinctus | reverse complement strand
AAAAAAAAATGAAAAGAATATTTAGCTGCTTAGGCTAAGAGCAAGGTGCAGAATAATATTATTTTTTAAATAAGTAAATAGTGTAGTTGGTTGCCTGATCTCATTTTCTGACTCTGCCTTTTCCCTTTCTTCTCATCCAACAATGTTCCAATTCTTTCTACTTCCTCTCAAGACTTTTTGGAAGTTCGTATAAACAAAGGCCATGAATTTAAAAATGTTCTTGGAAGTCATGAGTTCATGCAATATTATATTATGAGATACATGTACACATTAAAATATCCATAAAAACTAGTTAATTCTCAGGCTGACTTTTTACCTGAAAGTCAATTCAAATGGTATGTCTAAAGAAAATGCCATGAAAAGGCAATGAAAATCAGGAACTGAATTGAAAATAGACACTGGATTGCATAGTGAACTTAAAATTCCTATTATTGCATATTCAAAATCTATATTTTTAAAAATATAATCATTTAAGTTCCCAAAATCAACTTTCTCAGGTCTTTGTTGAATCAATTTTAAAATAGTAGTGGATAGGTAAGAAAAATAAATTCTAATAAAATTAAAACAAATCCTGTGTAAATTTCAAAATAAAAAGAAGAGAAATGAAATCAATATTTTCAGAAACTTAAGACAGAGATAGATGAAAGACTTCAAAATGTTCATTAGGGGTAAAGAGGAGGTAATTTTTGGTGAATTTAGGTATAAGTCTGTATGTGGATGTGTGTGAGAGAGACAGGGCAAGAAAGAGGTAACAGGAAGACGGGCAGTAGAATTTAAAAATGGAGGGAAATTGATTTAGTTTCCTAAAGACTGCCAAGGTAATATACTAGAAATGGATTGGCTTTTACAATGGAGATTTATTAATTTATAAGTTTGCAGATGCTTTTTCCCCAAATTGTAACTGTGAATGATCAGGCACATGGAGGTGTCCACTCATCTTTCCCTTCTCCTCTGGGCCCATTGTTTTTTAGCTTCTGGCTTCAGTGGCTTTGTCTTAACTTCTGTGCTCCATTGATTTCAGCTTCTGACTTGTGGGACCTTCTCTCTCAGCTTCTCGGAGTTTCTGTCTGTCTCTGAGGCCTTTTTCTCTCTATAGTCATTCTATTTATAAAGAACTCTAGTAAAAGGATTAAGACCCACACTAGGCTATGCCTTACTGAAATAATATACTCAAATGTCCCTTAACTGAATCTAATCTATTCAAAAGTTTACAATTGGTTCACACCCACAAGAATGGACCAATTTAAGAACATAATTTTCTTGGGTCCACAAAAGACTCAAACTGTCACAGAAATGATGGCATTTGTTATGCTTTTCCTGATTGTTAAGAAGAAATATATCTTGATACATTTCTGGAATGAAGTAAGAATGTCTGAAATTCTGCTCCTACATAAAAGGAATGAAAAAACTGGCAAAAAAAACTGTCAAAATGAACTTTTCATATCAACTCTGGAAATTAACCTAAGGCTTGCAATAATCTATGAAATGTTTATTCATGTAAAATGGCTGAAACTCAGTAAGAATTGTAAGCTTTCTGATGTTTTAACTGGCCCTATTCTCATCTTCTCCCTAGCACCACACTAGCCTGGAAATCCGGCAGACTCACAACCATCATACTGTGAAAATCATTAGCCTAACATTCACTGAAGGATTCAGAAGGATTTGCAACTTCTAAAAATCCCCACCCCCAGAGAATTGTCACTATTTCACCTGTTTAGAAGCAACTTGAAAAGCCTCATTCACAGGGCTTGTGTTATTTGATCTGATTCAAAGCTCACTCAGTGAGAAAAGCAATTGTCCTATGGTTCTTGTTGAAAGTCATCAGCAAGGATTGCTTAATTGATAAGTAAGAATTGCTTAACATTGAAGCTGCCTGAGGCAACAATACCTCTTGTGGTAAAGACAAAAATAGACAACCAATTTAAAAGTATAATCTATGAGATATCCTTAGGCAACTTTGAAAACTTTTGGTATATGCCCAGGAATCTTGAAGTACATGTGGCATGAGATACCTGTAGGCAACTTTGAAAAGTTTTGTTATATGCCCAGGGATCTTGAAGTCCATGTGCAAGTATAGGGCTGTGCATCTGCACAGGGTAAATCTGAGAAGACCCTAATCTAACCCTTTGGATGACCTTAAGACTCTGCCCAAGCGAGATTTAAAGGCTAAGTTAGAATTGTAAATTGCCTGTTGAAGATTTGAAGTCATTACCCAACAAACACAGAGTCACTTGACAAAAGCAGAAGCACTTATTGACTCAATCAGGCAGAAGCATCACTAATGACATGCACAAAAAATAGTTTTTACGTACTATTGAAATTAATTTGGCAGTAATCTGAATAAGATTATTTTAATTAAGATTTTAATTATTATTACTATGGAAATCACTGAGAAAATAACTAAAAATATAAATAACTAGAAAGAAATAACATAAAAAGAATTAAAATGATGAAATTCAAAATATCTTTTTAACATAAAAGAAAGTAGTAATGGTGGTACAGAAGAATAAATAAACACAGGGCATAAAGAAAACAAATGACAAGAAGCATAAATACACCTGACTTTTACAGGAATTTTATTAACATAAATGGATTAGTGAGTGATTAATCAACAAAGTATGTTCTTTGTAAACAATGGAATTAAGTTAGAAACCTCTAAGAGAAGAAAATTCAGTACATTCACAAATGTGTGAAAATTTAATAACACATTCCTAAAACATCCACAGGTCAAGAATAAATCACAAGGGGAATTGAAAAATACTTAAAGATGAGTGAAAACATTATTAACATTATTAACTGTACATGCCTAAATTAAAAAAAAGAAGTATCTCAAATAAATTTCCTAACATATCTCCTTAAGAAACTAGAAAAAGTAGAGCAATCTAAACCCAAAGCAAACAGTAAGAAGGAAATAATAAACACTGGAGTGTAAATAAATGAAAAAGAAAATAGGAGAAAAAGAACAAATAAATGGAATTAAAAGTTGATATTTTTTAAATCGAATAACAAAAAGGATAAAATTCTAGCTTAAGTAGCCAATAAAAAAGAGACAAAACTCTACTTAATAAAATCTGGAGTGAAAATGAGGCATCACTATTAATTTTACAAAAATTGGAAGATTATATGGGAATACTCTGAACAACTGTATGCCAACAAATTAGATAATCTAGAAGGAATGGAAACATTCTTGGAAAGGCATAAATTACTGAACCTGACTCAAGAAGAAATAGAAAATTTTAATAGACCTATACCAAGTAAAGAAATTTAATTAATGATTTTAAAACTTCCCACAGAAGAAAGTCCATGCCCAGATGGCTCCAACAGTGAATTCTACCAAATGTTTAAAGAAGATTATACCAATTCTTCACAAACTTCTCCAAAAAATAAATAAAGGTGAAGAAACACTTTCCAACTCAGTCTATGAGGTCAGTGTTAAACTTTTAACAAAATCAGACAAAGGCATCACAAGGAAAAGAAGCTATAAAGTAACATGCCTTAAGCATATTCAACTTTGTACAAGAAGATACAGCCAGGGAAATTAGGGAAAGAAAAAAAGAAAAAAGTATAAAGATAGAAAAAAAGTGAGAAGGGATGGCAGGGAGGGAAGAAGGAAGAAAGCAAGAAAAAAGAGCATCCATATTGGAAATGAAGAAACAAAACTAACTGAATTCACAAAGGACAATATCTTTTATATAGAAAATTCTAAGAAATCCATACCAAAAAACACTCTTAGAACTAATAAAAAAGTTCAGCAAGTATGCAGGATATAAGATTAATACACAAAAATCAATTGCATTTCTGTACACTAACAACGAGTACTCTGAAGATGAAATTGAGAAAACAACATCATTTACAATAGTAAAAACAAGAAAAAAATGTTATAAATAAATTCAACAAAAGAAAAGCAAAGTTCTGCACTGAAAAACACATATTATTTTTGAAAGAAATTAAAGATCTAGGTAAATAGAAAGTCATTTCTTTCTGCATAAGGAGACTTAAATTGTTAAGGCAACCAAACTCCACAAATTCATCTATAGATTCAATGCAATTGCTAATAACATCTCAGCTGCCTTTTTTTGAAGATGTAAACAAGCTGATCCTAAATTCATATGGAAATGACAAAGATAAGCCAAAATATGTTGAAAAGGAAGAACAAAGCTGGAGGACTCATTCCTTCTGATTTCAAAACTTATTGCAAACCACTACATGATCATCTCAATTGACACAGGAAAGACATTTGGCAAAATCCATCACCCCTTCATGATTACATAACTCAGAAAACTAGGAAGAGAAGGGAACTTCTTCAAGATGATAAAGGACATGGGAATGAGAGATATTAGCAGAGTGAATAGCAACAGATCTCTGTACTGATGCTCATAGTTTGCTTAATCATTTCATTTGTAAAATTTTCCTCCTTTCTCAAATAATGCCTAAACAATGCTCAATAAATTTGAATTATGCTGATTCATAATTCAAATTATGGAAGCGAGAAATTATTGCTGGATTTCTTAGATTCTGAATATAGTTTCTGATGGTTTAACAATGGATGTTTGAAATGCCCATTCTCCCCCCTGGAATAATCCCTAAAATTTCATGTCAACTTTTTTCCATAATAAATTACAAGATTACAATCAATATAAAGAATTCTGCTTTTTAAAACTTTACCTGATGTGCTTTCTGGTCTCAAGCCTTAGTAGTCAATTATTGTCCTTTGCTATTGACTATTGCTATTTCTTAATGAGAAATAATTCATTTAAAAAACAATATAACAGTCTTACCTCTTATTAACCTTTAGTCAGTTTTTTATTTAGCCATTAAGAGCTAGCCTTACACGAGATTGGGCATATTAAGGGTGGTATGGCCCTGGGGCATGCTTCTAAGACATATGAATATGTTCAAGTGTTCATGGGGTGTAGTCTTGGTGGGTGGAGACCAACAAAATAACTGAAAGAATATTGAATTCCCATCCTGTGGAGTCCTGTTACATTCTCTAATAAAATGGCAAGTATCCCCTGAGGACATGGGCAGTGCCTATTGAAGGAAGACAGACCATTACACCAGAATCTTGATATTGATGATTGTACTTATGAAGCTTTTCTTGTGAAATTGAAACAGCCTAGTATTATATAATGCCTAAGAGTTACTTCCTGAAAGCCTCCTTGTTGTGCAAATGTAACCTTTCTCTAAGCCAAACTCAGCTTATAAATGCAGGACCTTTCCCCCGGTGTGGGACATGACTCCCAAGCATAAGCCTCCTTGGCACCGAGGGAGTATTACCAAGCACCAACTAGCAATGCATCTGGAAAAAGACGTTGACCAAAAGGGGGAAATATGAAATACAAATAAGTGTCTATGTCTAAGATATTTCATAGTGAGTTGCAAATAACATGTCTCAGCAGGATCTCATTGACTGCCCCAGTAAACAGTGCCTCAAATAGTGGGACTCCTGAGGTCTCTAGAGACATCCAGACACTAGAAGCAGGATGGACAAGCTCAGGAATTCAGCACTCTGTCAGTAGGTCTTACTCTGGAATTTATGTTCCCCAGTATAACAGAATTAGACTCATTTATAGTTTCCCTACACATGGCTCTTCTGCCCCTTTGATTTGAACCTAAAATTAGCACTATACTTGTTAAATATATTTCCCAGAGACTTAAATCTTTGGTCTGTTCATATGCTGGTTGAGCCCTGAATCTCAGCAGAGTTGCAACACCTGCTCTCCAGTTCATTGGACTCACCCAGGAAAACTAACAAGGAGATGATGATGGACAATGCCTGTCCCAAGAAACAGAGAGTTTCTCTAACTGCAAGCAAGATAATGCCATCCATCTGCCTCCTGAGATCTAAGCCTCCTCTCAATTAGAAACAGAGTGGTCATCACCATCCCAAAATCCTCAAGATTGAGGAATGAACGATGGACTAAAGTAGACTTATTGCTATTCTATTATAGACTTATTATTCGAACAATGGAAGAACTGGTATCATTGATATAAAAGCAGTGGCACCAGAGGTTCTGAGGGGAGAGAGAGGGAAGAATAAGTGTAACATGGAAGGAATTTCAGGGCATTAGAATTGTCCTGCAAGACATTGCAATGACAGATACAGGCCATTGTATGTTTTGTCATAACCTGTAAAATTGTGTGGAGCAGGGTGTAAATTATAATATAAACTACAGTCCACAGTTAGTAACAATGCTTCAATATGTGTTCATCAATTGTAACAAATTTACCACACTAATGAAAGATGTTGTTAATGGGAAAATGTGGGAGGAGGAAGGGGTGGGATATATGGGACCCTTATATTTTTATGTAACAGTTATGTAATCTAAAGCTTCTTTAAAAAAAAAATTTTTTTTTAAAGAATTAGTCTTAGAGTAAATACTGAATTTATAGTCCCAGTTTTTAATGTCTCTGTCACTTTAATTGCTGCTTCTGGTTTTAGATTAATCTGATATTAAGATCTACTTATTTTTATGAAGAAAACTCAACACTAACTTTTACAAAATAAATAAAAACCTTTGGCCTCCTTCTGAGTATTATTCTTAATGCATATATTCATGTGATGAACATTTATTCAGCCTCACCCACATGCTAGGCCTTTTTTAGGGGAATGTTTTATGCTGAGAAACTGACATTTTTTAATGAACATTTTTAAGCTGCCAGAATAGTTAGAATCTATTTCATTAAGAAAGTTATCATTTGCTTATAGTTTTTCTGAGCTCCACTCTATTTAGAAAGTGGAATAATCTTCCATTCTAACCATAATCAAGTTATGTTTCTCAGTTTTTCAATATGGAATTTTAGCTTTTTTACTTGCTCTTTGCTTTTCCAAAACTTAGAAAGTGGCCTTATATCATCAATGGGCATTACTGGTATTTTAGGTCCCCACTGAACTCTGGGCTATACAGTCTTATCAGAAATCTGGCTGAGAGAAATTATTTAGGGGGATGGCCAGCAACATAATTTGTTTGTGTGTGTGTGTGTGTGTGTGTTTCCAGTAACTACTCTAAGTTTTATTCACAGAATAATTTGGGATATCAGAAGTTATGTCACATGCTTAGACATTTTCACCTCAATTTAATGAAGAAACATTTTCAATGAATTTTATGGCAGAACATTGTCTTCAAAAATCATTGAAAATTGCCGTAATTCCGGTTTTATAATATCCACACTTACATTGTTATAAAATTATTTGGGACATTGTCTAACATGTCTCTTAATGTTCTCTATTCTCAGTGGGAAACTTTTCTGAGAAATCATCCTGTTTCCTCATTATAGAGAGAGTTAGGGTAATATCAAAGTTTCCACTTTGCCTTGACTGCCAACAATCTAAAAGTTTATTCACAGCAAGTCAATTGACAATTACTGTCAACACACAGTCTTTTTAATTTTGTCCAAATAGTTTTTCATATTTATTCACAATTTTAATAATGTGATTTATGTGATGCATGGGTAGCTGTTAGAATTTATTCTGTGTAAGTCTCCACACACTCATTTGGGAGCGTGACAGAAAAGTACAATACAAACAAACTCTATGCAAGAAAAAATGCACATGGAGAGTGCATTAAGTGTGTTAAATGTCTCCTCATTTAGCATGAAGGCTGTGTGAAAATGATGCTGCTTAATTGATTGGATTAACAATAAGTTAACCAGGTTATTGATATTTAGAGTTTGCCTCATTAACAGTGATGTTAAATTCAGAGTTAACTTAATAACATCTTATTTTATGCTTTAAAAAACAGCGGAGGAGTTCAGTGGTAAGTTCAAGTTCTCATTGCAAGGGAATGGCAGAGAGGGTGCAAGGGCACAACCCTATTGCTTCGTAGGAGAGCATTAGGTCTTCTCTGACAGAAATTTCATTAAATTCTCCATTTAGTGTTTAGTAATCACAATTTAAAAGTTATTTATTCATTTTAACTTTAAATGAAAACAAAACTATTACTCTATAGCCCATTGAAATTTATAAATCAACTTTAAAATCCAGTTTAGTTTTTCCTATAACTTAGTCTCAAATATTTATGTTTAATTTATAATGTGGATATCATTTTAGTTGCCATTTACTCACTTGAAACTTTACATACAAACATACAAATTTTTCATATGCTGAAACATCCCCTTGCATCTAAACAAAGTATAAGCTCCTGAAATCAGTTTGCACAGAAACTTTCAATATTCTTTCCTAGGTGAGAGGAAAAGTCAACTTTCTAGCCACCAGAAATTAAAATTCCCTTCCCTCAGAAGGAAATATATCTTTAAAAAAAAACTTGTCACATTTTCCTTAGAATATTAGAGTGTATACTTTATAATCATGCTTCTCCATTAGCACTAGTAAGTTTTCAGATATATATTTTCTGAGAATTCACAGAATCCCAATTAACCTTTCAGGAAAATGTTAATAGGGAAAAGAATCTCTATTCATAACAATATTCACTTGAGTAAAAGAGGTTGAAGGAAGAAAATGGCATTATGAGTAATATTCTTTGAAGAAGGATCCATCTTGAAGTTTATGAAACATTTGATCCCAATTGGATTAATTGGCAATTAGCAGTGATTTGGCTGAGTTCAAATATAACTTAACATGCCAAGGAGTCTGTTGCTGGACTAACCAACTATGTAAAATGGATTTCTGTCAGTTTTCAAAAATTGAGAATAGGGAATAGAGGAGGAACATAAAAAGAGAGTCCAATTTACAGATATGTGCTTTGTTTGGGAAATATGAATATACAGAATATCCTGGAATTTAGGGTTTTGGTTTGACTATACTTTAAAGGCACATTAGTTGATATATAAAGTTAACTTGAGATGTTTATAAGAATATGATTATTTATTATATAACTCAACATTGCTGCAAGAAAAAATATAGTGGATGTAATGACTGCCACTGTTTTAACCATGTTTATTTTTCTTTTACAATATGCAGTGTAAAAATTGAATATATATCCTTTTCTAAGAAATTGGCCTGGATAGATGGTAAAACGTAAACTTTAAAACATAGAAACAGACCCAAGACAAAGAAAGGAACCCCAGAGTCTCACCTGATTACATATAGCTATTCATAAGTGATTTAATTTTTAAATTATTCAAAACACATGATCTAGCACACAAAGCTAAAGATTGTCCAAAATATTCTGTTCATAATTGCATTATTTTTTATCACACTGAAAATGTAATATATTACATGAATACATTCTACATGTTTGACCGTATTCTAAGCATGCATTCACTTATTTTATTCTCAAAACAAATCTAAGAGGTAATTTTAGTATCCCATTTTAAAGATGAGGACACTGAAATATACAGAAAGAATATAAAATTTTCTCAAGGTAATGTGGCTAGTGTTAAGATTGAATACAACATAAAAATTCTTGTAATGTGGCTACAATCCTATTCTTTGATTCACTACTCAATATAGCTTCCTTGATTGTCAGGAGTTCCTGGCTCATTTGAATTTTTGGTTTTCTTCAATGCTTATGTTCAAACCTTACCCTTAAGTGAGGAACTACAAAGAACTAAAGTTTTGGAATTCTATTATCTACCTTAATAATTTTGTCAATGTACAGATATAATATCTTTGATATTATCTAAAATGTAACAGTTAAAATATAATTCTTTAAAATTAGATACCAGAAAGAACAGTTTATCAGATTTTTTCTGAGTGATGTCTATGGAAATCAATAATATATAATAACACATATTTTAATTGAGGATGTCTGAACATTTTTCCATGCAGCACTAGATATTTTTTCTGGAAAAAGAGACATAGAGCACTCTGATAAAATAAAGAAAAGTTCAGAGGAAAAGACAAAATTATTGGTTATTTAAAAGAATGGATGGAAGTTAAAAAAAAAGGAGGGGACATTACAATTATCAACTAACTCTTTTTTAGGGTTTGTCTCAAAATCCCTAAATGTAATACTTAATTTTCCTTGATAAAGTTTTACAAATATTTTCTATATTCTTGCTTATTTGTTGTAGGTGTTACAGAAAGGTGAGAGAAATCTTGAAATAAAATGATCTCTAAGAAAAAATTTACCAAATACTTCTTTAAAAATGTGTACAAACTTAGAGCTAGATGGCTTAGAAGTGTTCTTCAACAAGACATCAAGGTATAGCCTGAGATGAAACCAACTAGGTTAGCAGATCTAAAAGTTTCAAAGTAAACATCAATAACAAGGCTGAAAAGAGAATGCCACAATCAAAAACAAAATTACTCAGAAGGGAAAGGAGTTATAGAAAACAGGAGTACAGGTTGAAAGGACATAACATTATATTGCAGTTCCTGATCATTCTCCTATATGTGGATGACTTCAAGTACATACATCCACAGTGGGACAGAATTGAGACCTTGCTTAAGCATTGACTTCCTTGGGGGATGGAGGAGGGGTGTAAGGCTGGATATTTCAAAAAAGAGGATATAAAAGTGGTGATTCAGGCACTAATATGAAATGCTCTTCAACCAATAAATTCATTAACATAAACTACCAGAAATATGTACTAAGGGTTTCTTAAGAGTTTCAAAAAATGTAATGTTACCACCCCATCCACATCCCCCTTCCCTCACATACTTATTTTTTCAATTTTAGAAGAAAATTAAGCAAAAGGAGTTTGGGAGAATTGTCTACGAGCACACAAATGGTCAACTGCACATCTGCAGTGGAATTTACCTTTCCCACCAGCCCTGGGAGTTCCTTGGAGTTCTTCAGAACTCAGAAATGACCTATAGGAATTCTGTTCAGTTGGAAATTTTTTCAGGTCTTAAAGCAATCCTCCTCTGAACTGTCATCAAAGAAACTGTCAATCAGCTTGTTTCCCAGCAAACTCAAAAGCACCTGTGAGAATCCAGATTGCCAAAGAATCATATTAAGTAGATTTGAAATGTGGTTTAATGAGGTGCTTTCCTATGGGAAAAAGGTTTGACTCTAATTAAAGAAGAAGCCAAGCTATTTTTTCCAGTTTCATTAAAACATGATTTGGGAAGGTCTTTCCAGTTATAAAGCTATTAAAATATTACTTCACATTTGGACATATTTTAGGCAGGGTTTCCAATGTTATCAATATGTACCCCAAGAAGTATTTTAGAAAATGTATACATTACTTGCTGAGAATAGTGTTCTGAGAGAGTTTCAGATTTTAGAAAAACATGTGGCTCCAAATCTACCAAATAACTTGAACTTTATGTTTTATAAATTAAAACCACTGAGTTATTATAATGGCTGATAAATGATACCTAAAGAGGTCATTTGAGACTATTTCTTCCACTGAGATGGAGGCTTGAGCTCTGCAAATGTAAAAAATATATATTTATTTGAATCTCCTACCTTGGTTCTAAACTTAGTCTAGAAATAGCTTTTAAAAAGTGATATTATGCTAGAGCTAAAAGTGATTTTAAGCAATTGAGTTTAAAAGTTTCAAGTTCATTTCTAACTTTAGAAGATTTTGGGTTTGTACAATTGGCAAAATATTTTTCTTTGGAAAAAGCAGCCCTACTTTTATACCATTGTTAGTATTAGTAATCATTAAAATATGATATATTAGTAAATATGAAGAAAATGTGTCTTTAGCTATATATCCCTTATCTCATGTCACACATTTTCAATTTCATTATTTTATAATGAAGATCAAGAAATTAAGAAAGAGCTCCAAGATAATTTGACTAGGCTAATATTAATCCCATACCAATTCTGTGATTTCTATCTTTGTAAAATATCTAGACCAATTTCAGAACTCTTCTAGGCATCAATACAAAATAAATGGGCAGACCTGATTTGTAAAGACTTTATAAAACAGTAGTCAGAGTCTCACATTACAAAATACTATACCACGTAGAGCTGATAAAACATTTATTGAGCACTAAGCAGCAGGCAGCTTAATAACCACTGGAGATAGAAACATTTCTTTGACTTTTCTCCTCTCCTTAAAGAATTAAAGTCTGGTAAGGACACAGGCTTGCACAGAAATAATTACAATTATCCCTACCACATAACAGGGGTTAAGTGTGCAGTGCCCCAACAATCTGGAAAATCTGCATAAAATTTTTTGACCCTCCCTTCATACCAGAGAAGATTTCTGAATTTTTTCTTTTTCTTTTATGGGATGTTTATCATACCTTAATGTAAAATTTAGGTTAATTAGTATGCAATACTATATATAATTTTTATCCATTTCGTTTTTTTTATTTTATAAAAGGAATTTATTAGCTTAAAATAATACAATTTTGGGGGAGCAGATACAGCTCAAGTGGTTGAGCACCTGCTTCCCATGTAAGAGGTCCTGGGTCTGATCCCTGATACCACCTAAAAAGTAAGTAAATAAATAAATTTAATAAATAGTTAAAAATCTTAAAGTTCTGAGGCTGTGAAAATGTCCAAATCCAGACAACATCAGAGATGCTATATTGCGCTGCTGGGATCCTCTACTCATGCTACATGGCAAGGTCAAAATGTGGGCGGGTCTCTGCCTTCTCCCCCAGGCTCTCCCAGAGCCTAGCTGTGGACGTTCAGACATATGGCTCACCTTCTCCTCCGGGCCTCGTCTCTTTGAGCATTTCTGAGTTTCTAAACATTTTCTGTGTCATCTGCTGACATTTGTTTGTCATCTGTGGCTTCTGCAAAACTCCCAAAAATATTTCCATTTAATTTTTTACACTGACCATGATATATCAAAACTGCCATGGAGAAAGTCCTTTTGTGGAAGGGATAACTATACAATATTTTATTAAAATATTTAATATAAGCCTAGAAGGTGACAACAGAGAATATATAATTTACAATGAGGCAAACTAAGTGTGGCCTCTTGGAAGAGATATTTTAATTTAAAAAATGAGTAGAATTTTTCATGAAGACAAAAACATAAAAGCAGATAAAGCAAAGAATAGCATGTTTACAAACAGGCAGGTGAGGAAAAGCCAGACATAATAAGGGAATCAGATGTGAATTTTTATGACTTCTTAATTCAAGGTGTATGGGGGGTTAACAGCAGATTAGACTGCAAGGTCTAAGGGGACAGATCATATTAATAATTGTATACTTTATTCTGAGAGAAATGAGGAGATATTTGAAGGATGGAAGTGACATGATCACATTTGCCTTTTTAGAAAGATCCACACTGGAATGGGAAGATGACTGCAGGTATTTTGTGAAAATCTGGGAAAGAAAACTAATGCAGAGGCTAACAAGCTAAAGAGAAGAAAAACTGAGCTTGGCTTATCCAGTTTGGCTGGGTAAATTGAAAGAATTCAACAGAGTAAGGAACACATATGGAAAAGCCTTTTTTTTTTTTTTTAATAACTGATATCATCTTTTTGTTAAGCACAACACCTTGTTGGGTAGCGACAACATTTAAGCTTACCAATGAGTGACAGCTCAATCTAATCTAATAACTTTTCAGTAAATTCTAACTTAAATCTTAGTTTATAACATTTCAAAGCACACACTCAAAAATTGGCTAAACAAATGCCCATACAGAGCTTTTTGGCAATTCCAATGATCTGTTATCTGCAGAAAGACCTGGAGGAAGGGAATATTTTGTAGTTTTTGGAGCCTTAGTACCTTGAAAGTTTCCTTTCCTCTTACAGTGGGAGTACAATGCTATTCTTTTATGTGACCCATTAGATGGTAATTGTGTGGACATTGACAAATTTAGATAGTATAATAATCAGATACAAATGACAAAAAATGTGCTTTTA
Source organism: Cabassous unicinctus (assembly GCA_029593785.1). Lineage (NCBI taxonomy): Eukaryota > Metazoa > Chordata > Mammalia > Cingulata > Chlamyphoridae > Cabassous > Cabassous unicinctus. Next base: position 39,814 of record JAQZBX010006342.1, on the reverse strand, counting down.
AAATATAAATAAAAATAAATTAATACGACAATAAAATATAGTAAAAAAGAACAGTCGTATTTCTTTAATGAAAATTTAACTAGACATTTACAAGGAACAAATTGTCATAGGACTGGAAGATGGCAGCTGAGTAATGAACTTCAAGAGTCAGCTTGTCCTACAGGGCAGTTAGTAATCATCCAGAGCTAATCTAAAGCACCTGTTTGGGAGTACCCAGGAGACCAAAAGAGCATCCTGCAACATCCTTGAAAGAATGGAAGGAGGAGACTGCCCATCTACAGTGAAGTTGCGTGACTAGAGCACTCCACGTCAATGGAGGCTGCTGCCCATCCTTCACTGGTGGCACAAGTGACTTCAGGAACTCATCCATGACTGGAGTTGGAGCTCCATTTCCCAAAAACGGGGGAGGAAGAGATGGTTGGCCACTGACTTCAGCTAATGTATAATAAATTTTGGCTGGCTAAAATATAATCCATAAACAGCTAAAGTTTGAATCTGTCTAAGTCAGAAAGAGGTTTATAGCCACCATTTTAATTCTGCCCCCGGTATGAGGGGAAACAGGGCTGATTGAAAATCACCGTGATGGTAGGGATTGGCTTCTTTCCACTCAGAACAGACTGCAGCCCTAGCCTAGGCTCCAGTCCCACATCCCACAGGGAGGAAGCTGAGTTACTGCAGGCACTTTCTGCCAGTACAGACCCACTAGCCAGACACCTGGGGCTCCATCCTCACATCCCAATAGAAGAGGGGAGGAGCTTTCTGGGCAAGTGCAGGCACTCTTGGTTTGCACATACTGGTTTGTTGAGAGCCTTTGATTCCATCTCCAATCTGCCCTCCACCCCCCCCACCCCCCGCCATAGGATAAGAGGGGGCTGGTGTTTCCTCAGCCTTTCTGGGCAACAACAGGCACTTTCAGCCTGCATGGACTGAAACTGTTGGGTGTCTGTGGATCCATCCCCAACATCCAATAGGGTAGTTGAGATCTAGTGTTTCCTCAGCCTCTCTGGGCAATGGCAAGCACTTTTGGCCTACGTGTACTGAACTGTTGGATGACTGTAGTTCCATCCCCATCCCCTAAAGGCCAGAAGGGACAGTACTCTCTCAGTCTGAGAAGAGAAACCGAAGGTACATTTGGACCACACAGATCAGATTCTTGGGCACTCCAGAGGGTCAATTCCCTTTCCTGGCAGGGGAAGAGGGGGCCAGTGCTACATCAGTCTACCTGGGCAATGGTGGTCATTTTGGACCACCATTTAGACCTGCAGCTCCATCCCTGCCCAAATCAGGGAAGGAAGGGGTATGAAGCTTCAGCAGTCTCTCCAGGCAAATACTGATGGTCTTGACCTGCACAACTTGGATTATTACACAAGCTGTAGCTCTCTCCCTACCCCTGGCAGAAGAGAAAGTTGGGAGAAGCTTCATTGGTCCCTGGGGCAACACAGACAGCATCACCTTCCAGAGCTTACAGTACCAACCACGTCCTTGGTTCCTACTACACAACCAGCAAGGGATAAAGGACAAGAAAGCCCTGAGTTAAAGAAAGAAACTGCACCCAGTATAAATACATCCAGTAAGCCAGATGCCAAGACACTGACAAAAAATTACAATCCATACCAAGAAACAGGAGGATACGGCCCAGTCAAAGGAACAAGATAAGCCTCCAGATGACATAAAGGAGTTGAGAAAACTAATCATAGATGTTCAAATAAATCTTCTTAATAAATTCAATGAGATGGCTAAAGATATTATGGATATTAAGAGATACTAGGTGAACACAAAGAAGAATTTGAAAGCATACATAAAAAGATAGCCAATCTTATGGGAATAAAAGGCACAATAAATGAAATTAAAAATACACTAGAGGCATATAACCACAGGTTTGAGGAGGCAGAAGAAAGGATCAGTGAGCTGGAAGACAAGGTTTCCAAAAGCTAACATACAAAAGAACAGATAAAGAAAAGAATGGAAAAAAATTGAACAGAGTCTCAAGGAACTAAATGGCAGCAGGGATGTACAAACATACATGTCATGGGTGTCCCAGAAGGAAAATAAAAGGGAAAGGGGGCAGAAGGAATATTTGAAGAAATAATGGTAGGACATTTCCCAAACCTATTGAAGGACATAGATATCTGTGTCCATAAGCACAATGTACTTCCATTCAAATAATTCTGAACAGACCAACTCTGAGAAATATACTAATCAGAATGTCAACTATTAAAGACAAAGAGAGAATTCTGAAAGCAGCAAGAGAAAAGTGATGTATTGTCAGCCAAAGGGGTGCTGATGTAAAGTACCAGAAATCTGCTGGGTTTTATAAAGGGTATTTACTTGGAGTAGAAGCTTACAGTTACCAGGCCATAAAGCAGAAGTTACTTCCCTCACCAAAGTCTTTTGCCACATGTTGGAGCAAGATGGCTGCCAGTCTCTGCAAGGGTTCATCCACCCTCTTCCTCCTAAGGCTTTGTCTCTCTCCCAGGGCTCATTTCTCTCTGTGTTCAGCTGCTCTTGTCTCTCTACAAGGCCAACTGGAGACTATCAGGTGCTCTTTCTTCCTGGGGCCTCTGCTATGTCTATGGAAGCATCTCTATTCCTTTATGTTCTTCTCCTGTGTGTTTACTTCCTGGGGTTCCAGCAGCAAAAAATTGCAATTAACTCCTCTGCCATGTCATTTTCTCTCTGAGTCCCCACACACCAAGGGGGTGGGGACTCAACATCCTACTGATGTGGCCCAATGAAAGCCTTAATCATTATTTAATCAAGTAAAAGTGAAACCTTTGAATCCAATACAATCTAATATGCCCAGAGTAACAGACCAGTTCACAAACATAATCCAATATCTATTTTTGGAATCCATAAACAATATCAAACTACTATAATATATAAGGGATACCCAGTAAGTTCAAGTGCTGATTTCTTATCAGAAATCATGGAAGCAAGAAGGTAGAAGTATGATATATTTAAGACACTGCAAGAGAAAAACTGCCAGCCAAGAATCTTATATTCAGCAAGACTGTCTTGAAAAAATTAGAGTTTAGAATATTCACAGATAAACAGAAACTGAGAGGTCAGAGTGCCTAGAAATGAAGATTATTTCAGTAAAAGTAATTAAAAGTGTGAAAAGAGTAGTGAAAATAAAATATCACAGATAAAACCAAAGATCAAAATGGGTGAAATAAGAACTGCCTTTACAGTAATAACATTGAATGTTAATGGATTAACTCCTCAATCAAAAGACACAGACTGGTGGAATGGATAAGAAAATATGAGCTATTTATATGCTGTCTACAAAAGGCTTAACCTTAGACCTAAGGATATCAATAGATTGAAAGGGATAGCCTGGAAAAAGATATTCCACACATGCAGTAACCAAAAAACCTGGAGTAGCTCTACTTATATTGGATGAAATAGACTTTTAAAGCAAAACTGACAAGGAAGAACATTATATATTAATAAAAAGGGCAATTCACCAGAAGGAAATGGCAATCATAAATATATATGCACCTAACCAAGATGGCCCAAAATACATGAGGCCAACCCTGGCAAAACTTAATGGAGCAATACATATCTCTACAATAGTAGTTGGAGTCTTCAGTATACCATTCTCAGCATTGGATAGAATATCTGGGCAGAGGTTCAATAAAGAAACAAAGATCTTGAATAATATGATAAATGTACTAAACCAAATAGAATGTACAGAATACTGCATCCCGAAACAGCAGGATCTGCTCATGGCTCTTTCTCCAGGATAGACGATATGCTGGGTCACAAAGAAGATCTCAATAAATTCAAGAAGTTTGAAATTATACAAAGCACTTTCTCCGATCATAATGCAATAAAATTTGAAAACAACAAGAGGCAGAAAGAGGAAAAATTCACAAATATATGGAGATTAAACAGCACACTTTTAAATAATTAGTGGGTCAAAGAAGAAATTACAAGAAAAATAGTATCTTGAGACAAATGGAAACAAGAACACAATATATCAGAGCCAATGGGGTGCAGTGAATGCAGTGTTGAGAGCAAATTTATAAGCCCTCAATGCTTACATTAAAAAAAGTAGAAAGCACTAAAATCAATGACCTAACTACACTGCTGAAGGAACTAGAAAAAGAACAGCAAACTATTTCAAAAGCAAGTAGAAGGAATGAAATAACAAAGATCAGAGCAGAAATAAGTGAAATTGAGAACAAAAAGAAACGATACGGAGAAATTAACAAAACCAAAAGTTGGTTCTTCAAGAAGTTTAATAAAATTGACATACCCATAGCTAGACTGACAAAGAAAAAAGAGAGAAGATGAAAATAAAAAAAATAAAACATGAAAATGGAGGCATTACTACTGACACCACAGAAATAAAAGAGATCATAACAGGATACTGTGAACAACAGTACACCAACAAACTAGACAAAGTAGATGAAATGGAAGTATGCCTAGGAACATACAAAGAACTTACACTGACCCTAGAAGAAATAGAAGACCCAATAAACCAATCACAATTAAAGAGATTGATACAGCCACCAAACAACTCCCCCAAATGAAAATCTCAGGACCAAATGGTTTCTCAGGTGTGTTCTACAAAGCTTTCAAAGAAGATTTAATACCAATCTTACTCAAACTCTTCCAAAAAATGGAACAAGAAGGAATTCTACCAAACTCAGTCTATGAAGCCAATGTCACCTTAATACCAAAGCTAGGTAAAGATATTATGAAAAAAGAAAACTACAGACCCATTTCCCTAGTGAATACTGATGCAAAAATTCTTGATAAAATACTTACTAATTGATTCCAAGAACACATTAAAGGAATTATTCATCATGATCGATTGAGTTTATACCAGTCATGCAAGGGTGGTTCAACACAAGAAAATCAATCAGCATAACACACCACATTAGTAAGTCAAAGAAGAAAGGGTTGCCCACTGTCATGACTGTTGTTCATATACTGCTAGAGGTTGTAGCAATCTAGAGCAATCAGGAAAGAAAAAGAAATAAAAAGCCTCCAAATCGGAAAGGAAAAAGTAAAACTTTCACTATTCAGAGATGATATGATCCTATACCTAGAAAATCTGAACTACAACAAAGCTGCTAAAGCTAATAAAAGATTTCAGTAGAGTGTCAGAATACAAGATGAATATGCAATAATCAGTGGTGTTTCTAAGTTGTAGTAATGCACAATCTTAGAAGGAAGTCAGGAAAAAAAATTCCATCTACAAAAGTGACTAAAAGAATAAAATATTTAAAAATAAACTTCTCCAAGGGTGTAAAGCACTTGTATTCAGAAAACTATAATGCATTGCTATGGGAAATCAAAAAAGATCTAAATAATTGGAAGAGCATTCCATGCTCATGGATTGGAAGACTAAATATCATTAAGATGTCAATTCCACCAAAATTGATATACAGTCAATGAAATTCCAATAAATATTCCACCAGCATTTTTTAAACAAATGGAAAACACAACTAAACTTATTTGGAAGGATAAGGGGCCCTGAACAGCCAGATTCATATTAAAAAGGAAAAGCAAACATAGAGGACTCTCACTTCTGGACTTTAAATCATATTACCTAGCTACAGTGATAAAAACAACATTGTACTGGCATAAAGATAGACACATAGACCAATGGAACTGAATTGATGGTTCAGAAACAGACCATCACATCAATGGTCAAGTGATTATTTACAAGTCTGTCAAACCCACCCAGCTGGGTAAGAACAGTCTATTCAACAAATGGTGCTGGGAGAACTGGATATCCATAACCAAAAGAAAGAAAAAGTATGCACATCTCACACTTCATATAAAAATTAACACAAAATGGATCAAAGCCCTAAATATAAAAGTTATAACGATAAAGCCCCTAGAAGAAAATGTAGGAAATATCTTTAAGACCAGGTGATAGGTGGTTCATTCTAAAACCTTGCACTGAAAGCACAAGCAATGAGAGAAAACATGGATAAATGGGACCTCCTCAAACTTAAACACTTATGTGATTCAAAGAATTTCATCAAGAAGGTGAAAAGGCAGCCCATTCAATGGGAGAAAATATTTGGAAACCACATATCTGACAATGGTTTGATTTCCATTCTATATAAAAAGATCATACAACTCAACAATAAAAGAGCAAGTAATCCAATTTTTAAAATGGGCAGAAGACTTGAATAGACATTTCTCCAAAGAGAAAATACAAATGGCTAGAAAGCACATGAAAGAATGTTCAATGTCGCTGGCTGATAGGGAGATGCAAATCAAAAGAGTAATACATCGTCTCACATCACATAGAATGACCATTAATTTAAAAACAAAACAAATAAGTGCTGGAGAGGATGTGGGGAGATGGGAATACTCCTTCACTGTTGGTGGGATTGTGGAATGGTGTAGCTTCTATGGCGGACAGTTTGGTGGTTCTTCTGGAAGCTAAATATAGAGTTGTCATATGATCCAGCAATTCCTCTACTAGGAATATATCCAGAAGAATTGAAAACTGTGACACAAACAGACATCTGTACTCCGCTGTTCATAGCATCATTAGTCAATTAAGTTGCTAAAGGATGGGAGAAGCCCGGCTGTCCATTGGCCACTGAATGGATGGAGGAAATATAGCATATATATGCAATGGAATACTGTGCTGCAGTTTGAAGAAGTGGAATTGGGACACACATGGTAGCATGGATAAATCTTGAAGACATTGTGCTAAGTGAAAAAAGACAGGCACAAAAGGACAAATATTGAATGGTCTTATAACTAATATGAAATAAATATGAAGAATAAATGCATGGAGTTAAAACCTAGAGTAGAGGTTATTAGGACACAAGAGGAGGACTGTGAAGGAGTACTGATGTTTAATGTATATAGAAGTTTAAATTAATTTGACTGTATATGTGGGGAAATGGATAGAGCTGATGGCAACACATTATATTGAGTAGTAGCTGGTTTATAAATGGGATTGCGGCTAAAAAGGGTAGTCTGGGATGTAAATGCCAATTGAGAGAAAGCTAGAGAATAATCTAGAGACTTTCACAGTGAACTGGTGGATAAGAATTGTGGTTAATAGTAAAAATGCAAGAATGTCCTTCTGTGAACTAGAAGAGATGTACAGCACTATTGCAGGGAGGTGGGAATGTGGAGAAGCATGGGAAAAATACAATTAATGTAATCTATGGAGTAGAGTTAACAGCAATATTGCAATATTCTTGCATCAATACCAAAGATGTACTGTGTTACTAATAGGTGGATATGGAAAAAATATGCCAAATGTATGGTTATGGATCAAAATTAGTGGTAATAGTCTCATGATATTATTTCATAATCTGTAACAAATATTCCACAGTGGTGTGGTATATTGGTGAAGGGCTTTTGTATGAGAATTCTACACATGTGCATGATTGTTTTGTAAGTTCACAACTTCTCTAATAAAACTATATTTTAAAAACTTGTCACTGACTATATCAGTTAGGGTTTAATAAAGAAAGCAGAGCCACTATGACTAATGGTACATAGAAACTTATTGTAGGAAAAATATCTTATACAAATAAGGTAGATACTAGGAAAATATAAGTCTGGAAGATGATGTATAATGAGAGAAATAATTACTAACCAGTCTTCCTGAAACACAGGCACAGGTGAAAAGCAGAAGCTTGTAGGAAAATCTAACCTAACAAGCCAACCAGATCCAGATTGTGGATGCAAAATGGAAAATCAAGACATTCATGGCAAGCTGCTTAAATTCACAGTCAACCATTTGGTGGTGGGCTTTAGGCTAGTGTTAGTCAATACAGTAAGCAATCAGTATGAAGGCAAGCTGTACACTGAGCAGAAGACAAGCTGAGACCCACTGATTTTCTCTGCATGTGTCTGAGACTTATATACCCACACAACCTTCTGCTTTATTCCCACATTCCAGATTTTCCTACAAGTTTCTCTTTTGGACAATTCTAGTCCAAACCATACCATCAAGTTATGCCAACTCAGCATTTTTATAAACATCTTTTAACCATACTTACCTCCAAATAAAAGCACTATCAAAATTATATTTCCAGGAAGCAGACGTGGCACAAGTGGTTGACTGCCTGCTTCCTACATGGGAGGTCCCAGGTTTGATCCTCAGTGCCTCTTAAAAAAATCAAAAACAGCAAACAAACAAATGAAAAAAACAACTCAGAGGAGCAGATGTGACTCAGTGGTTGAGTGCCAGCTTTCCACATATGAGGTCCCAGGTTCCGGGTTCAATCCCCGACCCCAGTACCTCAAAACAAATTATATTTCCACCTGCTTTTGTGCAAGCATCTGCTTACGAACAAAAAAATATTATAATGCTTACCAAAAGGAGACTAAATTGATTCCCCCTTTACCCATCTTTTGGTAATGACATTCCTCTTCTAGCTGAGTCCCACTCCCCATTTGATATTTTATAATTCAAATATTGAGATATAGGTTTAATTGCTATTAATGCACTTCACATAGACAGTGGTGGATTAAGAGATGATAAAAAAAGAATAAAATAATTGGGTAATACACACGTGCACATATATTTACACCAAAGCAAAGACAAATATTAATAACTACTGAAGTTTTCTTTCTGCAACTGGCCACATGGTCATGTCTGCTATTTAAAATTTTCTCCTTCCCTTGCCCTCAGCAAGCACCACATCTGGTCATGGCTCCTTCTCTGATGCATTGATCCAAATTTTCTTTCCTGACAATTCCAGAAGTCTGTGTCTATATCAAGTTGCTTTATTTTTCCATTGGCATTTATCACATGATATGGATGCACTAGGAGTGATTCCTAAATTGTTTATGCATGAGATAAGATTCTAAGGAACTCCTTGGAAAGCAATATTTGGAAGGTTAAGTAATCCAAGCAGAAACTTTAACAACTGCAAAGTGCTGTGGACACACAGTTTGAGTCCTGCTGAATTAGAAAGGTTTAGTGAACACACATTTTCCACAGCAAACCCAGAAAGACTATGTCTTAGAAATGAGAACCAGGTTTTATGACTAAGGGCTATGCTCTAGGATTAACAGCAAAACAAAATCACCCACCAACATCCCCAAAAAAGCCTAAAACCAAAGCATGACAAGATTACCTTGGTCTGGTAATTTCATTCCTTGTTGGAATACAAATGAACATCCTTTGAAGGAAGAAACAGATTCTACAGCCTCTAAAATGTATTATCTAAAAAGTATGATACATAAAATAAAACTTAATACACATATAAAACAGGAGACAAATATGATCCAAAATCAAGAGAGAAATAAGACAATAGAAGTAGACCCACAGACCAATTAGCAAATCAGGACTTTAAAATAACTATAAATATATGAAAGAATTTATAATAAAGGGATACTATAATGGGTTAAGTGATAATGTGTTCAACAGAGATATGAACCATTACCTGCTTCACACAAAATTGAGAATTCTAGAACTAAAATATATAGCATCTGAAATAAAAAATGCATCAGCTGTGCTTGACAGCAGATCTGACAATTTAGAAAAATATATGATCAGTAAATTTGAGAGCAGGTAACAAATTTAAAGTAAAGACAAAGAGAAAAAAAGTGGAAAAATTATGAAGAGTCTTACTATCCTGTGAAACTATAATGGACATTCTAATGTTTTCATATTGGAATTTTAAGAGGAAGGAAGAGAGTCAGAAAAGGTAAGAAATAAATAATGGCCAATATTTTCTAAATCTGAATAAGAAAAAGAAATCAAGAAACAAAATAACTCTGGGAACTTAAGTATATTTCAGGTTCCTCGATGACTGAACTATTGAGATTTTGATTCATGTAAGTATTTGTTTTTTGTGGGGGAGCTCTGTCTTGTGCATTGTAGGATATTTAGCTGTATCCTTAGCTTCTACCCATTATATACAACCACTATATCTATATAGCTATATATCTATATATCTATATATCTATATCTATACATATATATATTGTTAAATTTATGTATTAGTTTTCTATTGCTGCTGTAGCAAATTATTACATTTTTAGTGGCTTAAAACAACACAAATTTATCATCACACAGTTTCTGCAGATCACAAGTCTGGGTAAAATATGGTTCAGTTGCATCCTCTGATTAGAGGCTCACAGGCAAGAAATAAGTATTGGTTAATATTTTTTCCAAATCTGATAAGAGGAAGCAATCTGGGAATAAAATAAATCTTGGAAATTAAGTATATTTTCAGGTTTCTCAATAGCTGTATTATTGATATTTTGATTCATATAATTATTTTGGGTCTCTGCCTTGTGCATCATACAATGTTTAGCTGCATCCCTAGATTCCACCCATTACATATAACCACTATATATATAATATTAGGGGAATTCCTAGAATCACAATATATGAATCTCCATATTAAATAGACCTTCAGGATCAATTGCCCTACCAATGCAGATCAGCTTGAAGTATGAGAACAGAGAACAGCAGGAATAAAGAGAAAATCAATTTGTAAGTTTATAAAATATTTAATTACTATGAAGCAAAAATTCAAATGCTACCAAATTTCTCAACAGCATCAATAGGTCCTGGAAAAAATGGTGCAGTTTGATTTAGGAGGCTTTTTGTTTTGTTAGGAGTATTTTTTTCTGGAATACTGTATAGAGGCAAATTATCTCAATTGTGATAACAGAGTAAATACATTTTGGGACATCTAAGTTTTTAAAAATGTACTTTCTATAACTTTTATTAGGAAATTACTTGAAAATATGTGTCATCAAAACAAGAAAATTACTTAGTAAAAAAGAAGACATAGAGTCTATGAAACAGAATAGCAGTATGGGGATATCCCAGGATGACACCTGTGCAGAGGGCATACTACCAATTTGCAAAGCCCAGTGCAAAAGGAAAATGTAGGGACCCTTATTCAAAAAAACAGGGGAAAATGTCATTAAAATTACTAAAAATAAATATCCCACTGAATATGTGATAATGCATTTCAGTTTCATATTTTAAAAATATGTTTTACTCACATAAGGTTTTAGGGATAATATTAAACCCAAGTAACAGCAATAACTCACAAGTTAAAATATTTATTTGATGTCATAATTTTATATAATGCAATGAATAGTCATACTTTTTAAATGTGAACTCTTGACTTGTCATTTTTCTGGCTTGCTTTTCTCAAGATATATTAGGCCATCAAAATACTTATTTAACAATTTAATTTTCCATTGAAATTATTGACACAAGATAGCAAATAATGTTTACTAATTTTTAAATTTGAGAAGAATCTATCTGCTGATGTATTTGCTACTGGAGATTTTAAGAGTATCTTACAGTTTGTGATAACATTCAGTTAAATTCTTGATAAATTATTTTGAAATATAAATTCTAGTACATCTAAAGCTGATGATTCTTGCATAACAATTTTTGTAAAAAACGTTAGTACTTCATACCCCTCTGATTCATGTAAGTCTGAATTTAATTTTAATTGTAAATTTATGCAATGGCATTTTAATGCTTCCACTAACATTGTCTGTAACTTGTAGATATTGTACATGAAACAAAAGTGGCTTCATGATTTGTTTATAATTCAAAATCCTTGTTTATAGATTCTATTGTTATAGCTCCAATTGCAAAGAAAAATTAATTTAAAATTGTCTTTCTTTAATAAATGATTCATCCACAGCTTCTTATGAAAATAATGTTATTTTCCATCAAATGCAATGGTCTTTAAATATAGTTTCTATTTCTAAGCCTGTGGATATTTGCTTTGCAATGTTGCAGCAGTTTTCAAACCAGACAACTTTAAGTCTTTGAAAAGTTTTAATAAATCGTTGGCATGCTCTGCTGAAGGGTCGGTGTTAATGTTTTTATTTTGTTGTAATTTACTGGCATAATTTACTGGAGAATGGAGGGAAGAGGACAGCCCAGTATGAACGTCCTAGCAAAGTGAGGAGAGCACCACCATGGATAGACATCAGGTGTGGACATCGAGGCCCATGCAAGGTGTAGAGGGCTGTAAGGACATAATTAGAACAATTATTAAAAGCTGAGTAGGGCTAGAATATATGATGTAAATGTCCTGATGTTGGTTGCTGAATTGAGGTTATAGAGGAAAATATCTTTCATTTTTGGAAATGTACACAGTTATTTGGGTTGCTACATGTTGGCAACTTACTCAGAAATGGCCCTTTATACTTGCAACATTTTTTGTAAATTTGACATTGTTTCATATATGTGGAAACATAAAAAATAAATAAAATATGCATACATATATATGCTTCAAAATAATTTTTTTGAAAATATTTTCCTCCTTTGAAAATAAAAGTTATATAACTTGTGACCTAATTTGTTTTTCAACAGTTTTGTTTAAGGGAAAGTCCTTGTATATGGGATTAGGGGTATGATTCTGTCAGTAATTATTTGTGTTTGAGTAAGATACATTATGGGTACAGGATTTCTTAACTTCATGTATTGGTCCTGTCGCTTTGACTTGGAAGGTCTTTTAAGTCAAACATTTCGACTTCATATGTACAAATGCAAATACTTTAAAATTTTAATCAGAATTATGTAGCATTGCCTTTTGTTGCTGGTCATGAGAGTTTTCTTCTGGAGTGAATGTCAAATAACCAATTTAATTATTTGGACAATTTTTTTCTAGAGTACAGTGAAGTTATTGTTTTTTTATTATACTAAAATGATTTCAATGAAATCATTTTTTTATATTTTAGTCTTTTTTAAAAGTATAAAAGATAACCTTATCAGTATATGGATGACTCAGTATATCTTCAAGGTGTTTGTTATGTGAACTGGAGGTGAAGCATGTGAACTATCTGGCCTAGTGTTGCTCATAATTAATGATGGATCATCATTTAATCATTTATTATTTATTAATAGGATTTATTCATTTATTATTCGGATTTCTTTGACAGAAAGAAATAAATTATCCTTCATCTTACATGAAATACACTAATCTTTCAAATGCTTTGCTATTATAAGATGGCTATTATAAACCTTCATGTAACCCTAAATCACACAGGCATTTATCACCATCATTAGTGGTTCCTAGACTTATTTTATTACATTTTACTACAAATAAATTATTATTAAATTGATAATTTATTGTTATATTGAAGATTAGATTCAGATGACTCAAACATTATATCAAAATGAAATGTTTGGTTTTCTGTTTGGGAGCAGAAAGCTTAAATCTTCAAAATGAATTTAATCTATTTCTTTCTTTAGAATCCATTTAAACCATGTTTCTATTATAGAATAAAAGTGCCACTCACAAAAATATATGCAATCTGAAGATGGTATATGTAAATTCTATGCTCTTCTATTTCTAAAAGACTACTTACATATTATCTGATTTTTAAAGCAGATTGATTAAGCACACAGTCTAATTTAAATCTGCTACTGTTATTTGTTATCCACTATAATAAAAGAAAAATAAAAGAGGAATTGTATAAAATGTTGTCTTCCAATTTAAAAATTTATGTGATTCTACAGTGAAATCAAATAGTATGGTGAAAAAGAGAGAGATGTTAAAACTGGAGTTGGGGCTTATGTTTTCAATAAATGTAGAAGAGTGAGTTTTTCTCCCATTGAATATGTGATAATGCATTTCAGTTCAAGCTGTGTGTAAGAGGATCCAAGTACAATGAGAATCTACTCTTTCATGTTTATGACCCAGCAGGCATTTAGGAAGTGTGAATTTTATACCAATATAGAACACTTCAAGGATTAACAGCTGAAAAAACAGATTCTTAATCAGAGCTGACAAAGACATGAATAATATAGAAATAGGATGTTGAGACATCATATCATACAATATTTGTATACTTGGTGCCCCACATAGAGTATTAAAGGAAATTCCAAACTGCATTGGTATGGGATTATTTTTCTGTGCTTAGATTTTCTGTCAAAGTAGTAGCATATATACTACTTCTTCTCAATTAGTTCATCTCTATACACACACTCAAAATGCTTCAGTTTCTTACCGGGATTGATGAATGCAATGCTATGTTCAGAGTTCTAGCATTTGGGATAGAGAAAGTCAATTGGTGAGTGTAACTGAGAAAATGCCACCAAAATTTTAAGATAACCTCCCATATGTTTTATACAATTCCCAGTGAAAGCATCAGAGGACCTTTCATTAGTATTCTAATGTTCTACTCTGAATTCTTCTTCTTTGAAGATTCAACTTTAAGTAGTATCTCTATTACAATATTAGATAAATTATGGAAACTTCTACAGCTCTGAAGATGGTTTGCTATAACTTCTACCAAGAAATTTTTTGTTCCTTGCAGTTCCACAACCTCATTTTAAAACCAGGATACTAACACTATGGTATCCTGGTAAAATTCCTTCAGAAGTGTCATTCTCAAAAATAAGATTGACACATTAAATTCAAACAACAAACTAAATGAATTAATAAAATAAATTGAAAGAGTTCATTGACATTATATTAATAATTAAAACTAAATATCATCCCTATTCACAAGCAATTGCCAAAGTTAAAATACTAAAAAATAGTTTTCATTAATGAAATCAGATAGTATATATTTATTATTTAGGGATAAATTTAATGAGAACTGGATTAGAACAAATGAAGAAAACCACAAAATCTAACTAAGAAATTTAAAACAAAATGTTAATAAATGGGTGGGCATACTATGTTCCTAGCAGGAAATACTAAGTGTTATAGAAATATGTGTTCTCATCAAGTTAACTCATAGTTTTAACATAAATAAAATTAAAATTTCAACAAAATTTTCTAAGGAATAGCATAAAATAATTCAGAAATTCCTAAGAATATGTAAAGAGGCAAAATTACTAAATTTTATTCTGAATATGAATAAAAATGTTTGAGTTGTAATCATAGAGATCATAGTGATGAAATTAATAGACTTTCCATGCATTTTGAACTACTTTAACTATTTAAAACCAAACCACATCCTGGTCTGGGTGATGGTTTCTTCAGGACTGTAAGGAGGTCTGGACTGCTTGGGGCAGGCTGGAGGTTGGGTGATGCAAACTTGACATTGGGTGATACTCTCTTCAGGGCATACCATTACAGGTGTATCTGGCAAAGTCTCAGCAGAATTTAGGGTTTCCATATCCCCACCGATATCATCATCAACCCAAATGTCTCCATCCCAATCCTCAGGGTTCTACTCCTTTCCAATCAATGCCCTAATTTTAACAGCAGACACCTTGCAAGGTTGAGAGTTTAGTTTCTGTTGTAACTTTGCTACTTATACAATGAGACTCTGACTCTGGTTTTCAGATATCTCAAGTTTGTGCCTGCACAAAACAAGATTTTCTTTCAGAGAACACATAGAAACGTTCACATCATTCATGTGGTGCTTAAGTTGCAAATTTGAAACCTTCAGCTCATCCCTTTCTATTGTAACTGTATCCAGTGAATTTAGGAACAGCCAGCCAACATCACATTTACTTTTAACTTCAGAAAACTCTGGTAAAGTGTTAAAAACACTCTCACCGAGATATATGCCTCTTACAAGCAAGGAAGTAGTCATATCCAGTGGTAATATTTTGTGTATCTCTATTGCCAACTCATGCCATGGACTGTCAGTGGCCTCTTGATTATTTTAAACAGAAGCATTAGTGCCCTCAAACCAAATCAGAGTAGGAAGCCAATTGCAAAACTCCTAGAAACAATTCAGAAATCCCCAATGTATCAGAGTTAGACTCATTTAAAAGTTTCCTACACATGTTTCTTCTGCCTTGTTTATTTGAACCTATGATTAGCACTATACCCATTAAATATATGTCCCAGAGACTTAAATCTTTGGGCTGTTCATGTGCTGGTTGAGCCCCGAATCTTAGCAGAGTTGCAGCCAACACCTAATCTCCAGTTCATTGGACTCACCCAGGACTATTAACAAAAGGATGATGATGAACAATGCCTATACCCCCAAAAAACAGAGTATCTACAACTGCAAGCAAGACATTTACATTTATCTACTCCATGAGATCTAAACCCCATCTCAATCAGAAGCAGCGTGGGCATCACCATCCCCAAATGCTCAAGATTGAGGAATGAGCAAACATAAGGGGAGAACATAACCACAAACCAAAGTAGACTTAATATTCTAGTAATGGAAGAAATTTTACCTTGATATAAGGACAGTGGTCACCAGAGGTTCTGAGGGGAGGGAGAGAGAAAATTAAGTGTAATATAGGGCATTTTGGGGACATTGGCATTGTTCTGCATGATATTGCAATGATGGATACAAGTCATTAAACATTTTGTCAAAACGTATAAAATTTTGTGGTGCAAAGTGTAAACCATAATGTAAACTCTAGACTGTGGTTAGTAGCAATGCTTCAATATGTGAATGAGTGAATGAGTTAAGAAAAGTTTAAAACTCAGTTGATAAAACAATGAAAAATTACAATGTTTCTTCCTTTGTTTGTGAAATATCTCTCATTTTATGAAGCTAAGGGAAAAATCTTGGAATCAACTTATTCAAGCACTATACTATATATTTTTGTACTTCCATACAGAAAATAGAATACATCAAAAACTAATCAAATTGGTCACAATGTGTTTATATAGTAGCCAGTTGATATAATTAGTATGAAGTTCTATTCAAACATAATTTTAAGTTTATCAAAATCACCAATAGATACATGGGAAAGAATATAAAAAGAGAATTAAAATAGAAAGATACAACTAATGAACAAGCAAGTGAAAACATATCTTCATCAGCAATCAAAAAAATGAAAATTAAAGCTTTTCTGAAATATAATATATTTACCTTCTAAGTAGAAGTTGTTAAAATCTAATTACAAATATATTTACAATATTTAGATATTTATATTTTGCATCAGCACCCTTTTGACGTATTAGTCAAAAGGGTGCTGATGCAAAATACCAGAACTCTGTTGGCTTTTATAAAAGGTATTTATTTGGGGTAGAAGCTTATAGTTACCAGGCCACAAAGCGTAAGTTACTTCCCTCACCAAAGTCTGTTGCCATGTGTTGGAGCAAGATGGCTGCCAATGTCTGCAAGGGTTCATGCTCCCTCTTCCTCTTAAGGCTCCATGGCCCCAGCTTCTTCCAATATCAGCTGTAGGATGATATTGCCATGTGTTGGAACAAGATGGCTGCTGATGTCTGCCATGAGTTCAGGCTTCCTGGGTTCCTCTCTTCCCAGGGCTTATTTCTCTCTGGGCTCAGCTACCCTGCTCTCTCCACAAAGCCAGCTGTAGCCAGAGAAACCTGCCCTTTCTCTCTCCCTGGGGCTCAGTTCTCTCCAGGCTCAGCTGCTCTGCTCCTCTGTGTGCTTACTTCCCGGGCTCCAGCTTTAAAACTCCAACTCTCTTCTCTGTCGCATTGTTTTCTCTGTAACTCCCCACACAATGGGGGCAGGGACTCAGTGTCCTACTGACATGACCCAATGAAAGACCTAATCAAAATTTAATCACCCCCAGAAGAACAGACCAGTTTACAAACATAATCTAATATCTATTTATGGAATTCATAAACAATGCCAAACTGCTACAGGAGCCTTCTCTCTTTCCTCATGTATCTGCTTCTCTGTGTGTTTACTTCCTGGGGCTCCAGCATTAAAACTCTAACCTTCTCCTGTATTCCAGGCAAATTCTTCTTTACCTTCATTATGTAGATGTAGTCCTATTTCCCCCTGATAGTCAGGATCAATCACCCCAGCCAGTACAGTTATTCCCTTCTTTGCCTTGTTGAGGTTTCTCTGTGCTTCCCCACCCACCATGGGGGCAGGGACTCAATGTCCTACTGACATGTCCCAATCAAAGCCTTAATCATTATTTAATCAAGTGAAAGTAAAACCCCTGAATTCAATACAACATAATATACCCAGAGGAACAGACCAATTTACAAACATAATCCAATATCTATTTTTGGAATTCATAAATAATACCAAACTGCTATATATGCTATACATGGAGCTAAACATTTTCAGGGCAGCTTAACAACATGTAACAAGAATCACAAATATGCTTTGACCCAATAACTGAATGCACACAATTTTATCCTGAGAGGATTTAAAAAATATAAACAGATGTATGCTTAAAAGTTGAAGGTAATATGAAAATATTATTAAAATAACTGTAATATGAATATAGGAAATTTTTTATTGTTATAAGAATCCATTGATGTTTTTGCATGTATTTTTCATTTTCCTAAGCTATGAATTCAATTTCCTACTCTCATAAACAAAGATATTTGCTTGCACACAATAATAATTATTTTAAGTGATGAAAACCATAATTAATGAAGCACTTTGAAGCATAATATTACTAAATTTTGAATCTTACAAGCATAAAACAAATTTGGAAATTTCTCTCAGGTAAATCTGAACGTTTATATGAGAAAGTGGTTGGGATAGATTCCTAGTAGTCAGTTAAGGGTTCATAAAGAAATATACCTTTCATCTAAACATCTCTGCTGAGAATTTTGGGAATTACTAACTTTGAAGACTAACATAGATTCTAACATGGAGTAAGACTAACACAGATCAAGTCTTCTGAAGAATAACAACATCTCTATTTCTAAAAGAATATGTTTAAGCCTAAATAAGGGTATGCCTTCCCAGGATTTTTCTATACACTAAAGGAAATGAGAATCTTCAAAGAGAAAGAGACTTTACATTACTAATTTAATGTTTTTTCCTGTTGCAGAAGTTAATTATGTTTTCCCACATTTTAGGTGCAAAAGGACCTTTTCTAATAAGATCTTTTAAAGATATATACTGTTTCCTTCTACCATCTTGGCGAATTATAATGTAGCTACTTGTATCAAAAATGGTAAAACTTAGAGAAATATACTTGAAACTACACTAGAACTAATTACTTTTTCTCTAAATGTAAAAAATGTAATGGTAATCTGCAATCTGGTAATTTCTGAATAATTTTACCTTTAAAATTTTTGTCAATGAATAAAACATTCAGAAATAAGAATATAACAGTAAATGCCCTATTATAAGTTTTGTCAAACACAATTAGAATATGCAATACTAAAATAACAAAAGTTTTTTGAAAGAGTATTCTTTTCTCTTCCCTATTATTAACACCTTGTATTTGTGAGGTGCACTTGTTACAATTGATGTAAACACCTTTTTATAACCGTGCATATTAAGTATTATCTGTGGTTGTGCGTCTCCATGAATTTTTGTTTAAAATTTTTATTCTAGGAACATATTTACAACCTAAAATTTCCCCTTTCAATCACATGAATTGTATCATTTTAGCCAAGAATTAGATAATTTTTGAATGTCTGAAGGCGTTTTGAGGGAAGAAATGCCATGGCAAACACCTCTATTAGATATTCTACTGCAATAATAATGAGCAGATGGCTTGATACAGTTGCCAGAACTAAATCTAATTCAAATGCTATGTGTGTATGATCTTTATATAATGTTTAGATGGGTTGTGAGCAATTAATATTGATATGCAAATGGAGAAAGTATTTCTAAACCAGGGATTATGATATATGAGAACCACATAGGTTTATGATAGTGAGTGCAATATGTCTAAATATTTTCAACCTTTATCCTAGAAAGCATGATGATTGTGCTATTGTGTAATGTATACACTATTGAGTGTCATACTCTGTCCGAGAGAGCTCTCTTAAGGTAGCGCTTAAGGATTTTTAATTTTGCATTTTGGTAATATAGATGAAATAATTTACTATGGGAATTTTACCTTAGAATTTCTTGATGTTTGCATGCTTAATTTCTCAACCTTAGTGTTCCAATACCAAATGTGATTGGCTTATGTGGTTGTTCTTTCTATCTGATAAAGATGTTTCTGAAATTGAGAACACAATCTTTTCTTTTACAAATGACTTGGGAGAGAAGTGACAAAGAATGAAATCCAGAAACAGTGAGAATGTGTTTTGTTGATTAGCAGCAGCTCTCTTTATTAAATACTTGGATGAGAATGTGAAAAAGAAAAAAAAATCCATAGTATTGACAGAAGATGGAGAAATGACAGAATATTAATGATTATATGTGAAAGATGTGTGAAAAAGCCTTAGATTTTGGCAAAAAAGTCCAAATGATACAGCTTAATCATTGATATATGCAGATAATATAGAACTTTATAATAATAAGCTTTAACTGACTTAAACAAAACAAAACAAAACAAAAAGCACCTTATGGAGTAACTTAATATGTTTTCACATAGAGATAACTTCTGGAAAGAGATATGGCACTGGTGATTGTTTCCTAGGGAAAATTTTAAAATATTACCATGCTTACTTCATTAGGATTTGGCATAAACAACAATATATCAAAGGTGCTTTAAAGTGTACTTGTTTACTGCCTGTTTTTTGCTTAATTGTTTAGATTAGGAAAATTGGTAGAAAGGACTGTGTCATTATGGTTTTGTTATGCTTCTAAGAGAAACTTATGTTTAGAAACTATAGTGTCTAATTGGAACCATTATATTTTGACAACTAAGATTTATAAGACATTATTTTCACCCTAACCAGTCCTTCAGAAGGAATCTTAGAACAGACATAGATGAGAATGTCTCCATTTACAGAGTATGATGATGCCAATGGGAGCTACCTAACTCATTATCTTATTAGACATTATTGATCCCTGCCTCCAAGATTGTATATTAAAATACACAAGTAATTTCTGTCTCTCTCCCAATCATCTTTCAACTGATGGGGGAAAGTTGAACAGGCATCTCAAAGCAAGGACATGTGCTTTTTGGATTCAGTATCCCAAAGTTGTTAGTGTGATAAGATTGTTGGTGTGATTTTCATTCTTGAAAATTATTTGTAATTTTAAGAACTTAATACTTTCTTTACTTTTCCTCTAGCCTGTTTCCTGACTAAAATATGGATCTGATTTTATTGAATTTCCAATTAAAAAGAGGTGTGTGTGTGTGTGTGTGTGTATTCCAGTGAATAAAAATGAGTTTTAAATGCTGGAAATCTTTTGCTAACCAGTTCTGGTAAGGAAATGTGGAAAGTAAAATTTTCAACTTGAATAAATAACTTGGGAGTTTTATTTTCAAACCTGCCCTAGTTGTGAAAAGAGAAAAAATGGCTTGAATAAGAAAAGAGCATGTCTATCATTACTATCATACAAATATTTATTGAAGAGTCACTGGATTCACAAAATATAAATAAAAATACAGATTAACATACTTTGCCACCATAGTCCTAAATCATCCAAAACCAAACAAACAAATAAACAAACTCTATAGGATATATTAAAGTGTTCTGATGATTAAAGTCTCTTTATTCTTTCCAAACAAAATAGTGAAGTAGGCAATGATTGGTTTTTGTGTAATTCCCTTTTTTTTTTTGAGTTTCTCCTCTCCTTTCAGATATGGCAGACTGCTGTTTGCTAACTGACTTTTTTTCCTTAAGCTGCCAAGCCTTCTCTGTTTTCTTCTGTGGCAACACAGCACATGCTTTGAACTTTGCACTGCTCTCTTCTCTTCCCATTATATTAAAATAATCCAATATTACTCAAATAGCTTACTCTTTATGAAAATCACTGAGAAAGATTTTGTAAATCTAAAAAACACTCACTGTTTCCAGAAAAAAAACCTGTAGAAAGGAAATTATATGTATGCAAAAAACTGTAATGCATTAAAGAATATGAAAAAAGACTGCTGAAAAGTGAAGTACAAGAAGGTATAGATAAAGCAGAGATTAGGAAAGACATACTTAAAGCAGAAAAAACACAATAAAAAATTGGGAATCAGGAAGATTCAAGATACATATGGGTAATAAAATTATGTTGAGTCAGAATGATCGTTTGAGGGGAGGTAGTCAAAGTCTGTTAAAACTTTTGTTTTAAATCATTACAGACTCTGAATAGTATGGTGAAGAATGTGTGCTTCCTTATATAGGCAAATATGGACAACATTTTTGAGAAAGGGATTGAAATGGTTATATTTATGATTAAGATTCTGCTGCAAAGCATTGGGAGTTGACTTGTGTGCATAAACACAAAATATTTTATAATGATATTGGTAACAAATAATGTGAAGGTGTTAATTAAATTACTGGTGGTGGAAAATGAATGAATGTGGTGGATGTGATATAAATTCAAAAGGCAAATCCCAAGTTAGAAATACAGAAGTGTATAATCACCTTCATACTGTCCCACTAACCACCCATGTGACTTAGGATAAACTCTTTGAGGGCAGGAATGTTTTTTTGTTCAACAGTCATTCCACATTGCCTGGAAGAGTTTCTGAAGCATAGTAGATGATCAATAAATATATGTTGAATGAACTAATATAACCTATCTTGATATAAATCTGGTTCTTATACTAAATAATATCTGGGTTTCCTTTAGACCCAAATGTGTATGAATTGTAACTTGGTTTTCTAGTTCTCAGTCAATGGATGCAAATAAATTAATCACTGTAAAAAAAAAGAAAAAAAGCATTATTGAACATGAGTACAAGGTACTCTCCTAGGTACTATGACACAAAGCTAGATACTTTTTTTCTATTTTTTTATTGTTGTTTAGCCTTTAGGAAATTTACACTCTATTTCATGAGTCAGGTAAAGTATTTTCATTCAAGGTCCTTTATAATGTAAAAATCTTAACAAGTAACTCTATTAGTATGTATTTGAACAATTGCAACATGAGGTTACATGAGGCAGACAGTTTAACTCAGAATATTTGAATTATGTAGGCACAAATAGGTGGTCTATTCTCATCTTTTCCAAGACACATTTCCCTAATAGTGATCATGAATCAACCCCTTCTTAAAATAAGACCTAAGAGAATTCAGATCTTATGAAAGAGTTTGTTTCTGTTTTAATTTTCAATTTGCTAAACAATTGCTTATAATTTGGGGAGATTATAAGAAATTTGAGCATATAAAATTTCAAAGGAGTTATAAAAATTTTCAAAACTTAACCTCTTTCTTTTGCTTGACATTTTATTTTTGGAAAGTTAGCATGAAAATCCTTAGAATATTTGAAGCATATACTATAGTCTGGTAGTCTTGACATCAAAAGCTTATAAAGGTGGATTGTGGGAAGATGGTGACAGACTGACAAGCAGAGCTGAATGCTCTCAAAAACAATGGAGAAAGAGCCAAAAGCCGCCTGAGGAAACTGCTTTGGGGGTCAGTAGATCAGGACTGTGCTACACAACTGCCAGGAGGGTGAAGGATGGATAGACGAAGAACCTGAAACAAACAAACATGAGCTACCAAACCCCCTTGGTGTCCAGGAAGGGTTCCCTTTCCCCATAACCAACATATTAAGCTGGGGTAAAACCCCTGGCTCTGTGCAATTGACTGAGAGGGGAATGGACATCTTCCTCCCTGTCAGCTGTGCCAAGGGAAAAGGGAGGGGAGGTTGAGGTGCTTTTCTTCAGTGAATTTGGCCAGAAGAGACTGCTTTGAATGTCCAATCTGGAGATTCAACACAGGAACACAGGAAAGCCAAGACTGAAAAACCTTCATGGAAAGGTGTGCTGACTAGCACTGTCTTCTGGCCAGTCTGGATATTGCATGGACAAACTGTTCTCTATGCTCTCTGTATCCAACCCCTGGGAGAAAATCTATGCCACACTAGTGAGTCCCTGGCCCAATTTTGAAAGCATAAGCTAAGCAATTTTAAAGACTGAGAATAAGTTGAACTCAATGTCAAAAAACCATTGGGGAAAAAAAAAACAATAGGCAACAGAGAGAAAATGGCCATCAGAGTAAATTCACCAACATATTCAAATGCCCAGACATTAGCAAGAAATTACAAGCCATACTAGGAAACAGGAAAGATGGCCCAGCCAAAAGAACAAACCAAACTGCTGAAGAGATACAGGATTTAAGACAATTAATCAGTGATAATCACACAACTTTCCTAAATCACTTCAAGAATTTGAAGAAAATATGACTAAAGAAATAAAGGATATTAAGAAGAACTGGAAGAACATAAAAAACAATTTGAAAGCTTTCAAAGAAAAGTAACAGACCTTATGGGAATGAAATACATGATGGAGGAGACTAAAAATACTTTAGAGGCACATAAGAACAGATTTGAATTGCTTGAAGATAGAATTAGTGAATTCGAAGACAGAGCATTTACACTGGAAAAGACAGGAGAACAGAAAGAGAAAGAATGGAAAAAATGGAACATGGTCTGGGGGAATTGAATGGCAATGAGAAACACATAAATATTTGCATTATAGGTGTCCAAGAAGGAGAAGAGAATGGAAAGGGGGCAGAAAGAATATTTGAGGAAATAATGGCTGAAAACTTCCCAACCCTTATGAAGGACATAAGTATCAATTTCCAAGAAGGACAAGGCACTCCAAACAGAATAAATCTGAATAGTCTTCCTCCGATACACCTATTATTCAAAACCACAAATATCAGAGCCAAAGGGAGGATTTTGAAAGCAGTAAGAGAAATGCCAAGCATCACATACAAGGGAAACTTAATAAGATTAAGTGCCAACCTCTTATCAGAAACCATGCAGGCAAGAAGAAAGTGGTATGGTGTATTTAAAGCAGTAAAAGGGAAAAACTGCCAGCAAGAATTCTGTATCCAGCAAAGCTGTCCTTCAAAAATGAGGGTGAGTTAAAAGTCTTTATAGACAAACAAATACTGATAGAATATGTTAACAAAAGACCAGATTTAGAAGAGATACTAAATGGGGTGCTGCAGCCTGAAAGGAAAAATAAGGGGGAGAGATTTGGAGAAGAGTTTAGAAATGAAGATTATTAGGAAGGGTAAACTAAAGGATAAGAAGACAGACAACAGAATGATATGACAACAGAGAGCCAAAGGACAAAATGGATGAAGTAAGTAATGCCTTTACAGTAATAACATTGAATGTTAATGGCTCGAATTCCCCAATCAAAAGACATAGACTGATAGAATGGATTAAAAAATATGAGCCATCGAAATGTTGTCTACAAGAGACCCAACTCATATGTAAGGACACATTAGGTTAAAAGTGAAAGGTTGGGAGGGGAGGGCGGATTGTAGGAACATGGCCGACGGGTTAAACATATAAATCTTGCCTCCCACTAAAACAAAGAAAAAAATAGAGACTGCCCTGGGGACCTGCTTCGGGGCACAGCAAACCAGGACACTGCTTACCAACTTCCAGAAGAACGAGGGTCAGAGACAGGAAGAAGCCAAAACAAGTAATCATGAATTATTAAACCTCCCAGCTGCCGGGAAGGTCTCCTCTCCCCCACCCCCGAGATATTAAGCGAGGGTAAAACTCCTGGCGAATTGTATCTAACTGAGAGTAGAGCAGATGTTTACCTCCACAGGAAGTGCTCTGAGTCATCTAGGAAGGTACTGGACAGATAGGGAAGCCAGGAATAATCAGGAATTGCCTACCTCAGTGATTGGAAGGGACACACATACCCTGGCCTCAGGGTCAACAGACTAGGTGAAAACCCAGCTCTCTGCTCCAAATGGGAGTGTGACTGCAAATTCCCTGCAAGGAAGAGGATCTGGGAGAACTTAGAGTGAATTTTTTGGCAGCGAGTTTAGCCAGCTGGGCCCTCTTGAATATCAGAAGGGACCCCCAACTCGACAGGGAGAGGGGAGGGGGATCATCCCAGGCTGGCAGTCATGCCCAGCCACCTAGGTAAAGAGAGGAATTAACTACATCAGAGAGGAGGCAGAGACAGGCAGCAATAAGCACCACTCCAGCTCACTGCAGGGACTCTAACCTGCACAAGGAAAAACGGGTGGATAGTGTTTTGAAAGGGTAACTAATCTAAGGACTGAGAATAGCTCAGTGGGAGAATTCCTGCCTATTATATATGAGATCCCTGGTTCAATTCCTATCTATTCCTTGAGATAGATTCACCAAGTTACAAGTCATCCAGCTGAAACTTTATGACAAGGAATATATAGACATTTTCTTTGTATTAACTTTAATTGGATCTCTTATTTTTTTTTTTAAGTTCATTTTATTTTATTTCCCTTAGTTTACTCACTAAAACCCAATGCAAAACCAGCAGGGGGCAGGCTGCAGGGTGAGTGATTGAGGAATGCAAGCAGCCTGAGAAGATCCTTAAGGGGTCTAAGAAAGAAGGCTGTTTTTCTGTGTTTATTTTTTTTTTCCTTTTGTCTCTTTTCTTTAAAAAATGAGTTGCTGCTGTCTTGTTCCTTACTTGTTTTGTATCCCCTCCCTTTCTTTCTGATTATTTTTCTTTTTCTTTCTTTTATTCATTTGGTTAATGATCTATTCTACCTATGCTATTTCTTATCACTCCTTCATCTCTATACCTTCTGTTTTCCATTGTGGTTCTTTCATTCCACCTCTTTTATTTGGTCTCCAATTATTCTTGTTTATATTTCTCCTTCTCTCCCTTTTTCTCTGTGTACTTTCTCTTTCTTACTTTTTTCTTTCTCTCTTCTCTGTTTTCTTTTCCCATCTTCTCACCATTCCAGCATTTTAATTCATCCTACATATTTGTTTCTCTATTCTGTTTCTTGTTTCATTGCTTCAATTCCACTTTCTTAATCTCATTTCTCTGTGCTTCTTACTTGTCTTAATTTTTCAGTTTCCTAGGTCTTGTATGTTTGCTCTAAAGCCATTTACTAATACCAGTACTATTATTCTTTTTGTCTTCAATCTCTTTCCTTTTATCTGGTCCTAATTTTTTTTTCTTTCAAAGAAACATAGGCAGATCTCTCTCACATAAAACAGCTGAGTGGGGGCAAGATCCTGCCCGAGTGAGCTGTTGTGGGAACCCACAGAGTAGGAGGCTTCAAGGCATTGATCTGTAGGGAGTTCGATGAAGAGGTAAATTCCTCAAGGTGCTCCTGGCTTAATTCTTGGTTACTATGTTTCCTCTTCCTTGATTTCCCTTTTTCTGTACATACTGATTTTGTATACCAAGGCTATCTCTTTTCCTTCCCTCATCATTCTGTCTTCTGCTTTCTGTTGTTGTTCTTACATTCCACCTCTCTCTGTTTAGTCCCCAAATTTTCTGGTTTTTCTTTCTCCCTCATCTACCCTGTTTTCTTTCTTTTATTAACAATTTTTTTTTCTTTTCTCTTTCCCTCCTTCCTCATCATACTGGCATTTTAATTAAGTCTATATATTTTTCTCTATTTGATTTCCCATTTCATTGTTGGTACCCCACTTTTCTATTCCTATTACTCTTCACTGCTTGCATGAGTTAAATATTCATTTTCCAAGGTCTTCAATGGTTCCTCTTGTAATAATAATTATTATTATTATTACTATTATCCTTTTAATTTTCTTACCTCTTTCACTTTCTCTGGCTCTAATTTTTTCCTCCAAAGGAACATAAAAAAACAGGAATGAACTAGAATAAGAAGAATAAAGTGTCAAAGAAACAACTTAACACACACACAAAAAACAGCAATTAAATAAGACCATAGAGTAAAGAGAGAAGCTAATCAACTGAATAAACACATAAAAAGATGACGAGAGGGCAACAAAAAATTAAAAACCACACTAAGAAGCAGGAAGACATGACTCAGTCTAATGAACAAACTAAAAACCATGAAGAGGTGCAGATGATTGAACAATTAATCAAAGCTGTGCAAACAAATATCATGGACCAACTTAATGAAGTGAAGGAAGAGATAAAGGATATTAAGAAGACACTGGGAGAACACACTGAAGAAATTGTAAACATACATAAAGAGATACCAGATATGATGGTGATGAATGGCACAATCCAAGAAATCAAAAAGACATTAGAAGCACATAACAGTAGATTTGGACAGGCAGAAGAAAGAATTAGAGATGTGGAAGACAGTACATATGAAAACAAAGAGTTAGTAGAACATATAGATAAAAAGATGGAAGAAAATCGATCAAGGACTTAGAGATTTGAATGAAACACCAAGCACACAAACGTACACATTATAGGCATCCCAGAGGGAGGAGAAGAGAAGGGAAAGGGGACAGAAGGAGTGTTGGAGGAAATAATGGCTGAAAACTTCCCAAGTCTATTGAGGGAGATGGATGTACAAGTCCAGGAGGCACAAGCACACCCCAAACAGTATACATCCCAACAGGCCTGCTCCAAGACATATACTTGTCAAACTGTTCAATGCTCCAGACAAACAGAAAATACTGAAAGCAGCAAGAGAAGAGAACCATCACATACAAAGGAAGCTCAATAAGATTAAGTGGGGATTTCTCATCTGAAAGCATGGAGGCAAGAAGGCAGTTGGTACGACATAGTTAAAGTACTTAAAGAAAAAAACTTCCAGCCAAGAATTCTTTATCCAGCAAAGCTGGCATTCAAAAATGATGGAGAGTTCAAAATATTCACAGAAAAACAGAAATTAGGAGAGTATGCCAATAAGAAACTTGCCTTTCAAGAAATACTAAAGGGTGTTCTGCAGGTTGAAAGAAAAAAGAGGAGAGAAAGACCTGGTGGAGAGTGTAAGAACAACAAAAAAGACAAAATAGAAATAAAAACAACATATGACACATAAGCCCAAAGAAAATATGGCTAATTTAAGTAATTACTTGAGAGTAATAACACTGAATGTTAATGGATTAATCAAACCAGTCAAGAGACACAGATTGGCAGAATGGATTAGGAAATATGATCCATCTCTATGTTGTCTACCAGAAACCCACCTTAGATCCAGAGATTCAAGGAGGCTGAAAATGAATGGCTGGAAAATAATCTTACAAGCAAACAATAACCAAAAAAGGGCGAGACTAGCTATACTAATATCAGACAAAATAGATTTTAAATGCAAAACTATTGTAAGAGACAAAGATGGACACTATATATTAGTGAAAGGGGTAATCTTTCAAGAAGAAAGAACAAACATAAACATTTATGCACCTGACAGGGGTGCCTCAAAATACATGAGGAAAACACTGGAAAAACTAAGTGGAGAAATAGATGCCTCTACAATTATAGCAGGGGACTTTAATACACCATTATCACTATAAGACAGAATATCTTGACAAAGAATCAATAAAGAAACAAAGACTTTAACACTTTAGAGAATCTGAACCTAATAAATATATACAGAACACTACACCCAAATACAGCAGGATATACATTCTTCTTGAATGTATATCCCAAGATAAACCACATGTTAGGCCACAGAAAAAATCTCAATGAATTCAGAAAGATTGAGATTATACAAAGCAATTTCTCTGAACACAATGGAATGAAACTGGAAACCAGTAAAGGCCAGAGACCCAGATTAGGCACAAAGATATGGAAATTAAACAACACACTCTAAGACAAACAGTGGGTCAAGGAGGAAATCTCATAAGAAATCAACAACTACCTTGAAATAAACGAAAAGGACAACACAACATATCAAAACCTAAGGGGTGCAGCAAAAGCTGTATTAAGAGGGAAATTCACATCCATAAATGCAGATATAAAAAAAGAAGAAAGAGCTAAAATCAAAGACCTAACAACACACCTGGAGGAACTGGAAAAACAACAACAAACAAACCTCAATGGAAGAAGAAGGGAGGAAATAACAGAGATTAAAGGAAAACTAAATGAAATAGAAAAGAGGAAAGCACCTGAAAAAATAAAGAAAACCAAAAGCTCCTTCTTTGAGAAGATCAATAAAACTGACAAACCTTTACCCAGACTAGCAAAGAAAAAAAGAGAGCATATGCAAATACACAAAATAAGAAATGAGCAAGGGGATATCACCACTGACCTCATGGAAATGAAGAGTATCATAAAAGGATACTTTGAAAAATTATATGCCAACAAGAATAATAATTTAGAGGAAATGGACAAATTCCTAGAAACTCACAAGCAGCCTACATTGACAAAAGAAGAAATTGGTGAATTCAAAAGTCCAATTTCAAGTAAATAGGTCAGTCATCAAAAACCTCCCAACTAAGAAGAGCCCAGGACCAGACAGCTTCACAGGTGAATTCTACCAAATATTCCAGAAACATCTAACACCAATCTTGCTTCAGCTCTTCCAAAAAATAGAAGTAGAAGGAACATTGCCAAACTCATTCTATGATGCCAACATTACCCTAATACCAAAGCCAAATAAAGATGCCACAAGAAAGGAAAATTACAGACCAATCTCTCTAATGAACCTAGATGCTAAAATCCTCAACAGAATACTTGCTAATTGCATTCAACAATATATTAAATGAATTATACACCATGACCAAGTGGGTTTCATCCTGGATATGCAAGGACAGTTCAACATAAGAAAATCAAGCAATGTAATACACCACATAAACAGATTGGAAGAAAAAAATCCCATGATCAACTCTATAGATGCAGAAAAAGCATTTGACAAAATACAGCACCCTTTTATGAGAAAAACATTGCAAAAGATAAGAATAGAAGAAATTTTCCGAACATGATAAAGGGTATATATGAAAAACCCACGGCTAACATCATCTTCAATGGTGAAATCCTAAAAGCTTTCCCTCTAAGATCGGGAACAAGACAAGGATGCCCACTATCACCGCTCCTATTTAACATGGTCTTAGAAGTACTTGCTCTAGCAGTGAGGCAAGAAAAAGATATAAAAGACATCCGAATTGGAAAGGAAGAAGTAAAAATTTCATGATTTGCTGATGACATGATCCTATACATGGAAAGCCCTGAGAAATCTACAGCAATGATTCTAGAAATTATAAATGAGTTAAGTAAAGTCAAAGGCTATAAGATGAATTCTCAAAACTCAGTACCATTTTTGTACACCAATGATGAGCAATCTGAGGAGAAAATCAAGAAAAAATACCATATACAATAGTAACTAAAAGAATCAAATACCAAGGAATAAATTTAACTAAAGATGTAAAGGACTTATAAAGAAAACTACAGAATACTGTTAAAGGAAATCAAAGAAGACTATTAAAACTGGAAGAATATTCTGTGTTCATTGATAGGACTTCTGAATATCATTAAGATGTCTATCCTACCGAAACTAATCTACAGATTTAATGCAATCCCAATAAAAATCAACACAGCATTTTTTAATGAGTTGGAAAACTAACTACAAAATTTATTTGGAAAGGTAAGAGGCCCTGAATTGCCAAAGACATATTGAAAAAGAAAAATGAAATTGGAGATATCACAGTACCTCACTTTAAAACATACAAAGCTACAGTGGACAATACTGCATGGTATTGGCACAAGGATAGACACTCCAACAAATAGAATCTAATTGAGAGTTCTGATATAGATTCTCACATATACAGCCATCAGATATTTGACAAGGCTACCAAGCCCAATCAACTAGGAAAGAATGGCCTCATCAGCAAATGTGCTTGGAGAAGTGGATATCCATATCCAAAAGAATGAGAGAGGAACATCATCAGACTCCTTATACAAAAGTCAACTCAAGATGGATCGAAGATCTAAATATAAGAACCAAGACCATATAGACCTTGGAAGATAATGTAGGGAAGCATCTACAGGACCTTGTAATAGGAAATGGTTTCATGAACTTCACACCCAAAGCATGAACAGCAAAAGAAAAAATAGATAAATGGGATCTCCTCAAAATTAAAAACTTTTGCACCTCAAAGGATGTTATCAAGAAAGTAAAAAGGCAGCCTACCCAATGTGAGAAAATATTTGGCAACCATATATCTTGTAGGAGCTTAATATCCTGCATATATAAAGAAATCCTACAACTCAAAAATAAAAGGACAAACAACCCATTTAAAAATTGGACAAGTGACCTGAAAAGACACTTCTCCAAGGAAGATATACAAATGGCTAAAAAGCACATGAAAAGATGCTCAACATCACTAGCTATTAGGGAAATCCAAATCAAAACTACAATGAGATACCATCTTACACCCATTAGAATGGTGGCTATTAAAAAAACAGAGGACTGTAAGTGTTGGAGAGGATGTGGAGGAATGGGAACCCTCATCCACTGCTGGTGGGAATGTAGAATGGTCCAGCCATTGTGGAAGACAGTTTGGTGGTTCCTCAAAAAACTATCTATAGAACTTCCATGTAATCCAGCAATTCCACTGCTGGGTGTATACCCAGAAGAATTGTAAGCAAAGACACAAATACATATATGCACACCAATGTTCATAGCGGCATTATTCACTATTGCCAAAAGTTGGAATCAACCCAGGTGCCCATCAATAGAAGAATGAATAAACAAAATGTGTTATATACATACAATTGAATATTACTCAGTTGTAAGAAGGAATAAAATGCTAATACACAGGATAGCATTCATGAATCTTGAGGACCTTATGTTGACTGAAGCAAGCCAGGCATTGAAGGATGAACAGTACATAACCTCACTGATGAATTAAGCAAATTGAGCAGACTCAGAGAGCTATTGCCTGGAAGATGGAAAGGGGGAGGATGTTGGGTATATGAGAGTCTCCTGTGTTCTGTGTGTGACTTTCTTGTGACCTAAAACTTCTTTGAAAACAAAATGAAAAATAGTGAGACACTGGAGAATGAGTGGGGGAAGGTGCCACAGTAGAGACAGGACACCAGATATTGCAGTGATGAAAGTCAAAATGTCAAAAAAAAATTTTATTTAATATTTTTCTCTTTTTAAATATCCCAACCTTTTAATATCATTGTATTTTTAGTTTTACTTTAAATTTTAATGTATTTTATTTCTTATAATTAAACTTATCATTATTGTTTCATTTTCCTATTAATTGTATTTGCCTATTGTAATTGCTTCATTTTCGAAGAAGCTTTCGATCATAGAAGGGTTACAACCGGGGCAGAAGAGGATTGGTGGTGGAGTGTCAGTGATCGGGGATGCGTGGGGGGGAATTCACCTGCGCATACATATAAGGTTTATAAAAATGTTCAAATGTTCATGGGGCATTGTCACAGTCAGGGCAGACTCACACAATAACCAAGAAAATGCTGACTTCCCAACCTGGAGAGTTCCGCCACATTCTCTAAGGGAGCAGCAAAAGTCCACCAAGTGCAGGGGCAGTGACTGGTGAAGGAGGATCATCCAGTGATGGTACTTTAATATTGATGACTAGGCTTATGAGCCTTTGCTCTTGAAATTAAAACTTTCCTTATTGTTATGGGGTGCCTAAGGTTTGCCTCCTGAGAGCCTCCTTTTTGCTCATATGTAGCCGCTCTCTAATCCAAACTCAGCATATGAATGCATTACCTTCCCCCCAGCCTGTGACATGACTCCCAGGGATGAGCCTCCCTGGCACTGAGGGATTGCTACCAAACAGCAACTAGCAATGCAACTGGAAAAAGACCTCCAACAAAAGGGGGAAAAGGTAAAGACAAATGAGTTTATATGGCTAAGAGACTTCAAATTGAGTAGGGAGGTCATCCCATAGGTAACGTTTACGCACATCTCAGCAGGATCTCATAGTCTTCCAAAGTGGATAGTACCCCAAAGAGTGAGGCTCCTGAGGACTCTGGAGACACCCAGGTCCTATGGTCAGGGTGGATAGCTGTGGAGTTTGGTGCCTTGCCAGGGGGCCTACTTTGGAGTTTGTGCTCCTGAGAGTGACAGAGTTGAATTCAATTATGTCTTCTCTGCACATGGCTCATCTGCCCTTCTATTTAAACCTATACTTGGTGCTGGGGTTTGTATGTGTACATCCAGAGATATGATTCTTTGGGCTGTTAATGTGCCAGCTGGGCCCGGAACCTTGGCATTGTTGCAACACCTACTCTACAGCTCATTGTACTCACCCAGGACAACTGGCAGGGAGATGATGATGGACAACGGCCATCCCAGGGAATGGAGAATGTCTGCAGCTGCAGGCAGGATAGTCCCATCCATCTTCCCCATGGAATATAAGCCCCCTCTTAATTGGGGATGGATTGTACATCACCATCCCAGAATCCTTGGAATTGGGGGCAGAGTTATGGACTAGCTTGGACTTACTGGTATTCTGCTATAGACATATTCTGATTCTAGCAATGGAAGAAATTACAACATTGATGTGGAGCCTGTGGCCACTGGAGGCTCTGGGGGCAGGGAAAGGGGAAAACAGTTGTAATATGGATTCTTTTTCAGACTTGGGAATCATCCTGAGTGACATTGCAATGACAGATAAAGGCCATTTTATATCATCACATAACATGCAGAACTGTGTGGGAGAGTGTGTAGACTACAATGTGAACTATGGTCCATGCTTAATGGCAAAACCCCAGAATGTGTTTATCAATTGCATCCACAGTAATGAAGGATGTTTATTGGGAGGGTGTGGGAGGTTAGGGGAGTGGGGCAAATGTGAATCCCTATATTTTTTGTGTAACATTTATGTAATCTAATTATCTTTGAAAAAATAAAAAAAGTTGGAAAAAAACGATTGAGGAATGAGCAAGCATAAGTGGGAACATAATTATGGACTAAAGTAGACTTCATTATTTTTTTAAAGTAGACTTTAGTATACTATCTGAAGTTTGTACATTAAAAATAAAAGTCCTGATTCCATTTTGCTCAAACAGTAGTTCAGGAAGTTCTGCTACATTGTGGAGCTAAAGAGAAAGTAAAGCAACATTTCAAATAAAAATGAGAAAATGAACAAAAATGCAATTCAATGAGGATGATCTGACATTCCTCTAGCATAATTCCAAACCTGAAAGGACATTCAGTCTCTCATGTAGAATTATATATAAAACTCCATAGTACAGGAAGTAACTAAGATGCCAGTAGATTCAAAGCATCTACATTTGATCTAATTGGTCTTAATTAACAAAACTTAAATTTTGTCTACATTTTAAAATTATTGAACAGCCTTTAACAGTCATCATGTAAAAGACTATATATAAATATATAATAAGATAAAATGTGGTCTTTCAGGGAAAGAGTGTCACATGAAACAGGAAAAGGCATATTTTTATTTTCTTTCAGGCTTGATAAGAAATAACCTATAAAAAATCCAGTTGGCATCTTCCATCAGCATTTTGTGGGGAAATTTGCTCTAGCGTCAGTGTGCTGTGCAATTTTTCTGGACCTTCTCAAAAGAAATACCCTGTTTAGTGTAGACATATGGTGAAGCAACTGCATGGATTTTTGTGTTTTTTTTTTCTTTGATTCAAGTATCTTACTTGACCTAATGTGTTTCTAGGTAACTATCTTCAGATATACATGGAAAGCTGTAGCTTGGAAAAGGACACCAAGAAATGATAACAGAAAACTTAGAGAAACACAAACAAGAAAAGCTTATCATGGGTTTTGAAGGCCAATGAAAGATAGAACATGCCTGAACTGTAACTGCTATCCTGTCATTTTAAATTTTTATCCTCACAATCAAATCTATA
The DNA here is from genome assembly GCA_029593785.1 of Cabassous unicinctus. Taxonomy (NCBI): domain Eukaryota; kingdom Metazoa; phylum Chordata; class Mammalia; order Cingulata; family Chlamyphoridae; genus Cabassous; species Cabassous unicinctus. The sequence goes on along the minus strand of JAQZBX010006342.1, from coordinate 4,657 downwards.
AATGGCACCTGAAAATTCTATTTACTATTACATGACTCTGCAGTTATGTTTTATGTTTTGATTCACTATAAGAGATGCTTGATTTACATGGGAAATGGCCTGAACCCTGTAGATTATTTGCTGGTAAATAGGAAAGACCTGAAATACTTCTAGTTTTCCAGTATTCTCAGATTATAACCACTGATCTCCATTTATTTCATGGTCTCGAATGTACTTTCTGGCATTTCTTCATGCACAAAACTAACTTCTAGCAATCTGGTTTACATTATTCTTTGAATTTTTCCTATATTCCAGCAGTTTATTTGCTTGCTATCCACAAGCTGACATCAACACATGTTAACTGACATTTTCACTATCTCTCTCAGGAAGAAAAATTAAATTTAGGAAGTCAGTACCAAAAAGGGTTTGGAACAATGCATCCCTGATAGCATATACTCCTCTGGTTAGGAAAATCTACATTTTTCTAAATTGTGAGTTTGAAAATCAAAATTTGATGGTACCTGTGGCAGTTTAAGATTATTTATGAATCCCCAAAAGAGAAAGATTATGTTTGTAAACTAATCTATTCCTCTGGGTGTGATACATTTTTATTTTTTTGTCCAGATTTAAAGCGTTTAATATCTGTGATCTCATTACCACCGTCAAACTACTCTTTTTATTTATCTATTTTTTTAAAGAAACTTTAGATTACATAAATGTTACATAAAAAATATAAGGGATCCCCATATGCCCTGCTCCCTCCCCTCACACACTCTCCCTCATTAAACAATGTCCTTCTTTAGTGTGGTACATATGTTCCAATTAATGAAAACATATTGGAATATTGCCATTAACCATGGATTATAGTTTAAATTATAGTTTACACTCTGTCCTGCACAATTTTGTAAGTTACTTTGATTTTATTAAATTCAAAAGTTTTGAGTTTACTTGATAAAATCAATTTACGGTTTTTGATTAGATCACATCAGTAGGGCATGACTCAGGTTGAGTCCCCACCCCCTTGGTGGGCTGATATAAATGGGCACTCATTCAATTAGACACAAGAAGGGAGAGAGAGAGCTCTGACATGTCAGATCTTGATGCCCAGGGGAGAGATTAGCCATTCGCCTGATAGTTTGCAGCTGAAGAGAACAGAGCAGCTGAGCAGGTGAGAAGGCCCAGAAAGAAGCAAGCCGTATGCCAGAGATTGATATAGGAAGTCCTGAGAGACCAGGCAGAGATCGCCCACCATCTTGCTTCAGCAAATGACAGCTGACTTGGGTGAGAAAGTACCTCTTATGGTACCTTGAGTTGGGCTTTCCATGGTCTTGGGACTATAGGCTTTTACTCCAAATAAAAACCCTTTATAAAATCCAAAAGATATCTGGTACTTACGTCAATATCCCTTTGGCAGACTAATACAATCCCTATTCACAGCAATTACCAAAGTTAAAATATCAATAATAAATGCAAATATTATATGTTTACTATTTAAGGATAAATTTAATGAAACCTGAGAGCTCTAGAGATATCTAGACACTACAAGCAGGGCAGACAAGTTCAGCAATTTGGCCCTCTGTCAGTGAGACATACTTTGGAATTTATGCTCCCCAGTATAAGAGAGTTAGACTCATTTATAGTTTCCTTACACATGGCTTTGCTGTCCCTTTTATTTGAACCTTAGAGCTCATGCCTAGAGGATTATTCCCCAACTCTTTCTTATAGGCAATTTCAGAATATCAATTAAGATTTTATTTTCCCACAATAGCACCTTCCTTGGAGTTGAATTTGAGTGTTATGTGTTATTCTGTCAGAATAGATTAAAAAAACAGTATCAGCCATCTATAGGCTGTCTACAAGAGTCTCATCTTAGAGGCACGAACACAAATAGCTAAAATGAAAGTTTGATAAAAATTATTCCACACAAACAATAACCAAAAAAGAGCTGGAGCATCAACACTAATACCAGACAAAATAGATTTTAAATGCAAAACTGTTATAAAAGATCAAGAATCTATATATATATATATTCTTTTTCTATATATTCTTCTTTGTGAATTGTCCCCTTTTATTTATTTAAAAGGGGACAATTCACAAAGAAGAAATAACAACAATAAATACATATGCATCTAACCAAGGTGCCCCAAAATACATGAAGCAAACACTGGCCAAACTGAAGAGAGAAATAGATGCTTCTATAATAATAATGGCAGGCTTCAATACAACACTCTCATCATTGGGTAGAACATCTGTACAGAGAATCAATAAGGAAATAGGCAGCTTGAATTATATGAAAAATGAACTAGACCTAACAGACATATATTGCACTCCAAGACAGCAGGATATACATTCTTCTCAAGTGCTCATGGATCTTTGTCCAGGATAGACCACAGTTTGGGTCACAAGACAAGTCTCAATAAATTTAAAAAATTGAAATTATACAAAGCATTTTCTCTGATCATAATGAAATGAAGCTGGAAATCAATAACAAGTGGAGAAAGGGAAAATTCACAAATATATGCAGGTTAAACAACAAATTCTTAAACAATCAGTGAGTCAAAGAGGAAATTGCAAAAGATATAAGTAAATATCTTGAGATGAATGGCAACAAAAAAACAACATATCAAAATTCATGGGATGCAGCAAATGCAGTGCTGAAAGGAAAATTTATGTACTTAAATGCTTACATTAAAAAAAGAGATAAATTTATAGCCCTAAATGCTTACATTAAAAAAAGAGATAACTGCACACATAAAGAAACTAGAAAAAGAACAGGAAACTAATCCCAAACCAAGTAGCAGGAAAGAAATAAAGATTAGAGCAGACATAAATGAAATTAAGAAGAAGAACAGCAACAAAAAAAAAAAAAAATAGAGAGAATTAACAAAACCTAAAGTTGGTTCTTTGAGAAGATCAACAAAATTGGCAAACCCTTAGACTGATAAATAAAAAAAGAGAAAAGATGCAAATAAATAAAATACAAATGAGAGGGGGGACACCAAAGAAATAAAAGTAATCATAAGTGAATACTATGAAAACTGTAAACCAACAAACTAGACAACATAGAAGAAATAGAAGACCTCAACAAACCATTCACGGGTGAAGAAGTAGAGATTGAAACAGTCTTCAAAAACTCCCAACAAAGACAATCCGAGGACCAGAAATTTTCACAGGTGAATTCTACTAATCATTCAAAGAAGATTTAATAATAATCTCAATCAAATTCTTCCAAAATAACTTCACAGGAGGGAACACTACCTAACCCATTCAAAGAAGCCAACATCACCCTAATACCAAAGACACATAAAGATACTACAAAAAAGAAAATTACAGACCAATCTTTCTAGTGAATAAAGATGCAAAAATCCTCAATAAAATACTTGCTAATTGAATCAAGCAGCACATTAAAAGAATTATACATCATGATCAAATGGGTTTTATCACAGGGTATGCAAAGTGGTTCAACACAAGAAAATTAAATATTGTAATATACTACATTAATACATTGAGGAAGAAAAATTACACAATCTTCTCAATTGATGCAGAAAAGGCATTTGACAAAATCCAGCTTCCTTTCTTGCTAAAAACACTCCAAAAGATAGGAATAGAAGAAACTTTCTCAGAATGATGACTTCCACAACTAACTTTGTACACAATGATGAAAGACTGAAAGATTTCCCTTTAAGATGGGAATAAGACAAGGATGTCCACTGTCACCACTGTTATTCAGTACTTTGCTAGATGTTCTAGTTAGTTCAATTAGGCAAGAGAAAGAAATAAGAGACATTCGAATAGGAAAGGAAGAAGTAAAATCTTTGCTATACACTGATGACGTTATCCTATACCTAGAAATCACGAAAAATCCACAATAAATTTATTAGAACTACTAATGACTTCAGCTAGTGGTAGGATACATTAATAATATGCAAAAATCAGCAGCATTTCTATCCTCCGTCCTCCAGGCCTGTTAGCATGCAGCCCCACCTGTTCTAAGCACTTGCACAGCACTGTGCTCTTTCTGAACACTGGGATGTAGACCCCACCCTTTCCAAGCATAGGAATGGTGGCCATGCTCTCCACAAACCCCGGGTATAGGCCCCATCATTACAGCATATGTGAGCTGCCAAAACACTCCAATTAAAAAGCAGAACTGGATATAAAAGCAAGACTCAACTAAGTATATGTGACTTATGAGAAACAAGACATAGATAACTTAAATAAAAAAGGATAGATGAAGACAAATACAATTCCTTATTAGCCACAGGAAAACTGGAGTGACTATATTAATTACTAAATATATTAATAATAAGTATACAGGGAAATTTCACAATGTCCCTTCTTCTCTCTTTATATTTTTTCTCCTCATAATAAGGCATTTTATGTTTTCATCTTAAGTTATATAAAAATATATACAAAAATAAAAAATGATATTTAAACAATTAATAAAATTAAATAAAAATTAATTATTAAATTTATCTTATTTATTAAATACTCTAATAAAAATTTTTTTTAAATCCTGGAACTACACTACACAAACTGGGAACCATACATTAAACATGGACTTTAGTTAACAGTACAGTTATAAAAGTATGCTATCATCAATTGTAGCAAGTGTTCCAAACCAATGCAAGGTGTTGGTGGTGGCTTGGTATGAGGGAATTCTGTATTTCATGCATGA